>CM035420.1:64162439-64397439 GCA_020310875.1 Ceratopteris richardii
CTCTGGTTTCTCTCTCCCATGTGGCAATTCTAATGTCTCCTTCTTCTTAATATGTAGAGGGATAACAAATACTAGGATATTTTTGGCCCATGTATTTGCTCAAATTTTTATATCTTTCTTTGCACTATTTGACAACATAGATAAATGTAACCACTTCTCTGTTGAATAATGTATTAGCTTAAATAAAAAAAAACCTAAGGTGTAGAGCATGTTAACTAATATATTATCTTCATCAAGAAGTTTAGCAATGCCCCATGGAAGAGTTTAGCAATGCCCCATGGAAGAGTTTAACAATGCCTAAGTGGAACAATTTAGTTGCTAAGCTATTGGAGCAGCTTAGCTTAACTTAGTGGGAGTATTTTGGCTTAGTTTAAGTGGAGCAGTTTAGCCTAGCCTAAGAATAGGTAAACCATGTTAGAAAACTAAAGTGAACATAGATATAAAAGGAAAACTTAAAGATCGAGCTTAAGCAAGACAACACCTTAATAGTCTTCCCTTCACCTTAATGGTATTACCTTGACCTTTATGGTCTTCTTTCTCTAAAGCAAGTCCATATTGTGAAAAGCGATGGTGGAGACACTCCAAGGATGAGTCTGGTGTTGCAAAAACCTGCTCTGCATCTACAAAAGTAGCTTCAAAGATGCTAAGTAGACACCTCGAGCTTGCTAATGATGCATTTATGCCTTCTTAGTACTTTGTAAGTGTTGGAGTTAGACGTCTGCGGAAGCACGCGAACAACACAAGGAAGAAGAAGAAGCTTGGAGCACAACGCACAAGACTGAATGTATTACTCGAGAATGTACAAAGATAAGTAGCCCATTAGGGCAATCGGCGTATATACAAGCCGGGGGAAAAAAACCTCCTAAAGAGGGAAAAAAGTGCCCCGGCAGTCCTAGAGTGTTCACACACATCACTACCTAAATATATCAACAAATCCCCCCTGGGAGTGATGCGGTGAACAAGGAGCTGGCACTCATGTATAAGGAAGTGCCAAGCTATGTGGAAATCACTCCACAAAAGGAAGTAAGCCCAAAGCTTTGCGGAAAGCTTCAAACTTCTCCCTAGGCAGAGCCTTCGTGAAAAGGTCTGCAATGTTCTCCTGCGTGGGCACATATGCCAAGCTGATCTCCCCAGCAGAGAACCTCTCCCTGACATAGTGATAATGCACCTCAATGTGCTTAGTGCGAGCATGGAACACAGGGTTCCTCGCAACTGCCAATGCGCTCTGACTGTCAGTGAAGATGGTGGTGGCAGAAGACTGGCCAACACCCAAATCAGCCATAAGGCGTCTGAGCCACACACACTCAACAGTCGCTGTGAAAGCTGCCCTATACTCAGCCTCACAACTGGAAGTGGCCACAGTAGGCTGCTTCTTGCTCAACCAAGATATACATGAGCTACCAAGCACGAAGCAAAAACCACTGGTGGACACACGAGTCTCATAGCAACCAGCCCAATCTGAGTCAGAAAAAGCATGCAAATCTGGCGGTAGTGATCCCCCCTTGGGATAAAACAACCCAAGTAGCCGAGTACCACTCAAGTAGCGAAAGATGCGCTTAACCGCTTTCCAATGCGTGACTCCTGGGCAATGCATAAACCTGCTCATCTGTGAGACAACAAACTGAATATCTGGCCGAGTAATGCATAAGTAAATCAAGCATCCAACGGCCTGCTGATAGAGAACATCATCAAATGCATCTCCAGCATCATGAAGACTCAATCGTAAACCTGTCTCCATAGGAGTGGCAATAGGCTTACAGTCTTCAAGGCCAAAACGCTGCAATAATGTGTCAATATATTTCGTTTGACACAAAGCCATTCCACCATCAACTTGCATAAACTGAATGCCCAAATAGTGATGCAAATGCCCCAAATCAGACATCTCAAATGAGGCATGCAAATCAGCCTTAAAATCAGCAATATGTGTCTCAATAGGACCAGTGAGCAGCATGGCATCAACATAGACAACAATGATCAGAAGCACATCATTAGCACGTTTAACATATAAGGTGCTTTCAGTTGGACTGTTCTCAAAACCATGTGCAATCAGATAGGCATGTATCTTCTCATACCAAGCACGTGGTGCTTGCTTTAAACCATATAACGCCTTCTTTAACCTGCACACCTGGTTTTCATGCCCTTTCTGCACAAAGCCACGGGGCTGAAAAACATACACTTCTTCATGCAAGTCACCATTCAGAAATGCTGTTTTAATGTCCAACTGATGTACATTCCAACCATGATGGGCTGCAAGTGCACAAATGCTCCGAACAGTAGTCATACGGCATGTAGGTGCAAAGGTCTCATCAAAATCAATGCCTCTTTCCTGCGCATAACCCTTTGCAACAAGCCTAGCCTTATACCTGTCAACTGTACCATCAGGTTTATGCTTTAGCTTGTATACCCACTTAGTGCCAATGGCCTTCTTGCCAGGAGGCAAGTCACATAAAGACCATGTACCATTCTTCGTTATAGCATCATATTCAGATTGCATAGCAGCCATCCAATTTTCTGAATTTTGTGCTTCATCAAAAGAAACAGGCTCATTCTCATCACAGAGACTAGATGCAGCCATAGCATAGCAATCTGATGCAAAGGAGGTACTATGAGAGCCTGAACGAGTACGATATGACAAAGGTGCATCTAATTTGCTGTCACGCAAAGTCTGCACCAGCCATTTTGGCATAGTTTTTGCCTGTTCAATATCAGCTCTCTCATCAACAAGTGCATCATGTAAATCTGCATCAGAAATGGAATGATCTGCATCATCATATGAAACCTGCAAAGGCTGAGAAGTTGCCTCATTAGGACCAGCGCTAGCCTGTCCACCTGTAAAAAGAGGCATCAAAGTATCATACATGTCTTTGGAGCTAACAGATGTCTCCTTAGTACATGAAAGCAATGGCTGAATAGCATCTTCCACAAAGACAACATCACGGCTAACCAGAATGCGTTTAGTCTGTGGATGATACAGACGATAGCCTTTACTTTCAGAACTGTACCCAACAAAAATACATTTTTACTCCCTTATCATCCAATTTTCTGCGATGTTGTTCAGGCACTAATGCATATGCCAAACA
Organism: Ceratopteris richardii; assembly: GCA_020310875.1. Lineage (NCBI taxonomy): Eukaryota > Viridiplantae > Streptophyta > Polypodiopsida > Polypodiales > Pteridaceae > Ceratopteris > Ceratopteris richardii. The sequence goes on from CM035420.1 coordinate 64,165,520, forward strand.
ACCAAAAACACGCAGATGAGCAACAGATGGCTTGCGGTCATGCCAAGCCTCATATGGAGTGATAGACTGCAACGCTTTAGTGGGACACCTGTTCAGTACATATGCTGCACACATGACAGCCTCAAGCCAGAAACTATGTGGTAAAGCCTGACTTTTGACCATGCACCTCGCCATCTCCATGAGTGACCTGTTCTTTCGTTCGGCAACTCCATTCTGTTGAGGTGTATACAGCACTGTACACTGGTGTTTTATCCCACGTTCAGCCAGAAATGCATTAAAATCTGAAGACATATATTCCCCCCCTCGATCAGAACGAAGGGTGCCCATTTTACATGCTGACAGATTTTCAGCCAAAACCAAAAACTGTTTGAAGCACATGAACACTTCGGACTTTGCTTTGAGTGGATATACCCATGCATGCCTGGAAAAATCATCAATGAAAGTCATGAAGTAAAGGTAATTTCCAAAAGAGGGTGTCTGCATAGGACCACAGACATCACTATGTACAAGCTGCAATTTCTGCGTAGCCCGAACTGAACCATCTTTTGGAAAGGAAGAACGCTGCATTTTGCCCAAAATACAGCCTTCACAAACATGTTTTCCAGGTGCCTCAAGTTTGGGCAAAGAGGACACCATTTCAGATTTCTACAGGCGTAACAAACTAGCAAAATTCAGATGACCAAAGCGTGCATGCCAAAGCTTTGCATCTGACATAGCCTGAGAATCATGAACTGCACATGCCGAATCATTCACAGATCTTTCATAGTCTATGAGCTTATACAACCCACGACATAAAATGCGAGAAGCAATAATCACATCGCCATTTGAGAGATCATGGACTGTACACCTGTCATCAACAAATTTCACAACCAAGCCAATCTTGGCTAATGCAGAAACTGATAACAGATTCTTTTTTATCCGTGGCACAAATAAAGCATCTGACAAAGTGAAAGAACTACCATCAGCAGTAGTCAGAATGATCTTACCAACTCCCATAACAGGATAAGAGGAGTTATTGGCGCATGTGACAGTATTCCCTGTAGGGGCAGGCTCGAGTGAAGAGAAGAAACTGCGCTGCGAGGTAATATGTTTGGTCGCCCCACTGTCAAAATACCAAACATCTGAGTCTACTACAGACATGCACTGATCATGAGAAGATGGGTCAAAACTACAGACAGTGGTAAACGCCCATTCTTCTTCCTGCACAAGATTTGCAGACTCTGTTTTTGGTGTAGAGGCCTCTGCAACAACCATTCCAGCCTCTTTCTTCTTCGCCTCTTTAGCAGCCAGTTTTGGACAGTTCTTTATAATATGATCATTTCCTTTACAGTACTTGCAAAACAATTTCTGCTTTTCTGATTTCTTCTCATCTTTATCCTGGTTCTTCGATTGTGCAGCATTTGCAGATTTCTGCTTACTAGTAGAAGAGCTCCATTTTCCTTTGCCCTTCTGACTAGCCAGGAAAGCTTGATCTGCAACACGCATAATGGACCTGTTCTGCCTGGACTGATCTTCCTGCAACAAAACAGAGACTAATTCCTCAAATGACAAGGCATTCGGATTGCCTTTCATCATCAACCGAAGAGTAGAGGCAAAACTCTGATATGAATCAGGAAGACCATTCAGAACGGTCTGCACAAGTGAGCTATCTGGTATAACCTCATCAGCAGAAATCAATTGTTCCTTCAGGTCTTTGATCTTTGTAAGAAAACTGTCCATCGAACCACCTTCATTCATGTGCTCACTCTCCAACTGTTTTCGGAGGTAAGCAACACGAGCCTCATTCCTAGCCTGGTACAAAGTGGTAAGTGTATCCCAAGCATCCTTTGCTGTTCTGCAAGAGCGAATATGAGGAATAATGGAACGTTTGACAGACAAAGCTATCAATGCATGTGCCTGGGCATCTCTGCCATCCCAACGAATCTGCTCTGCAGTAGGTGCAACAGAAACAGTAGCACGAACAGGAATCTGTGGAATATCATCTTCGACACCATCTTCATCAGCTCCAACACCTGTATTTACAGTACCTGTCGTTACAGGTGTAACAGGACGTCTTTCAACACCCTGCACAATGTTCCACAATCCTTTTGCAACCAGTACATGTCGCATCATATAAGCCCATAATGGGTAGTTGGTACCATCCAACTTATCCTCAATAGCCAACATACGGAATACATCACTGCTTTCAGCCATGGCCGGTGACTAAAATACCTTGATGCAGAAAATTGACTGTATCTCAAAAAGTTGAACAGAACTGCCCAGACGAGTTCTGCTAGACCTGTAGCAGACTTCGAGACGCTTAAATTGGCGAACAAAAACTTGTATATACCTTTGGCACAAAAGGACGAAAACACCCTGAGTATGCTCACCAAATTTTGTGCGAATCTGAGACTGCAAACGGAGGAGTGTCGACGGCGCCCTAGAAGAAGCAACGACCTGCTCTGATACCAATTGTTGGAGTTAGACGTCTGCGGAAGCAGGCGAACAGCACAAGGAAGAAGAAGAAGCTTGGAGCACAACACACAAGACTGAATGTATTACTCGAGAATGTACAAAGATAAGTAGCCCATTAGGGCAATCGGCGTATATACAAGCCGGGGGAAAAAAACCTCCTAAAGAGGGAAAAAAGTGCCCCGGCAGTCCTAGAGTGTTCACACACATCACTACCTAAATATATCAACAATAAGATCAATCTCAAATTGAGTCATCAAAATAGATGACGACACAAAATAGATGATAAAAAACTTGCTATGCTAGGATGGAACTGTTGGTACATTTTTCCCAAGCCTACATGCTTGATATGATGTTCATTTGTAGTCATATGTGTAGACATATGAACACCTCTTGTAAAAGAGTACATTTTATCTCTTGTAATTGTGAAAAAGAAAAAAGAAAAAGAATGGCTTACCTCATCCATGATGTAAAAAGAAAACTCGTGGCTCTAACTACCTAAAACCACAAATTAGTGAGCTAAGGGAATATTTCCTAACTTTGGGGATCACTTTAAGGTGGAGCCATTCGAATTCGAATTCAAAAATCCCTCCAAAAGTAGCTATAAAAAGAGCAAGAAGGAAGTGGCGATTAGCAAGCCTTAAACCTGACCACTTCATGTCATTTTGTAGAGATTGAAGAGCTTACTCCATAGCTCTTTCATTCTACTCCCATTGTGAAAATATTCATTGCCAATGTGGTTGTAATCATATGTGAATCTATACATTCATCATTCTCTACTTCTCTATTTTGTTCTCTATTATACTCACTTAGAGCAATAACTTCAGAAGCTCATATCTCAAGCTATACTCAAATTTCTTCAATGTTTTAAAATGTATTGGACTGTTCCTTACGTCTAGTTTCTGTCCTTGGAATGCACTTGCTTCTTTCTTCTCCTCCAACACTCGAGAAAGGAAGAACCAATTGTGGACGGAGTTCACAACAATGAAGAAAAGCCCGAAGCAAAGTGTGATTGATTATGTCACAAAGATGAAGGATATTTCTGACCAACATGGAAGCATTGGAGAGGTAATTGAAGAGGATAAAATCATTAGACAAATCATAAATAGAATCAAAGTAGATGAAAAGTGGGATTCCTTCACAATAGCCATGGATTTGTACATGGATATGCATGTACCCGACCTTAGCACACTCATGGGCTAACTCTTCACTCATGAAGCAACGATTAGCAAAGGTGGTGAGTCCTCAAGAGGTAATCAAAATTCTACCTTATATTCTGATAAAGCTAAGATCAAGGAGAAGTCAAAGAATAGGAAGAATGAAGATGAAGGTAGCTCTTTCCAAGAAAACTTTGCAGGTAGAGGAAGAGTGAGAGGAAGAGGTAGAGGTGGAAAGCAAGGCAAGGGGAGATTCCAATCATCTCAACCTTGCAATATATGTGGCTTATTTAATCATACTACTGAAGAATGCTTCAGGAACCCGAGGAACTCAAGAGGAAGAGGATTCAATAGAATTGGCTATGGATCAAACAAAGGCAAATACAATGGATGCTACAACAACAACTACTACAACAACAATTACAACAACAACAACTATCAAACTAGCCATAGAGGAATAAGAGACTACAATAACTATGCAAAGGACAAAAGTCAAGAAGATTCATTATTGATTATGAATCTATCAATGAAGAAGGATAAGGATGATGATCACATCTTTTACATTGATTTGGGATGCTCAAATCATGTAGCAAGAAATGTGGCTTTCCTTTTTTATTTGGAAGATCCTCATAGCAAGGATGAAGTGCAAACAGGAGATGACACAAAGCACCTAGTGGAGAAGATAGGTAATGTGAAGACATTAGATGGGAATATGAACCTCTTAAGCAAAGTCTTGTATGTCCCTACAATTTCCAAAAATTTAATAAGTGTTGAACAAATTGTTGAAAAAGGATTGTAGGTTAGATTCCATAGATTTGGAGCGTTGAAGACACAAGGAAAGGCTTTAGAAGGATTGCCAAAGGAGAAAAGATAGGAAGGCTTTTCACTTTTGAAGTGGAAGATACAAAGAACAGACATTTGTTTAGCTATGGATCTCCAAATCTCACAAAGTTGGAGATATGGCACAAAAGGTTATCAACCATTGAAAAATTGGATCAAGGCAATTACCCAACATGATCACTGAGAATGGAAGCATACCTTCAAGGGAGAAATCTCTATGGTTACATTTCAGGAGATGAGATGGTGGCAATCATCGGAAGCAAAGGACAACCAACACTTGAAGAGCAAGAGAGGTTAATGACATGGTGCTCAAAGGATGCTCTAGCCAAGTTTTACATCCTAGACTCAGTCTCTGAGTTTTTACTTCCACACATCAAGAAGTGCAAGACTTCACAAGAGACATGGAATGCACTTGAATCATTTTTCTCATCAAGCACAAAAGCCAAGAAGAATCAACTATGGATGGAGTTTACAACACTCAAGAAGATGCCCAAGGAGAGTGTGACTGACTTTGTCACCAAGATGAAGGACCTAGTTGACCAGCTTTGGAACATTTTATAAGTAATAGATGAAGAGCAAATAGTTTGACAAGTGATCAATGGAATAAAGGAAGATGATAAATGGGAAGCATTCACCACAACCATGGACCTATACATGGATATGCAAGTCCCTGATTTCAACACACTCATGCGACAATTATTCTCACATGATGCAAAGCTTATGAAGAATGGAAACAACTCTAAAGGTAATCAATCCTTTGCCCTATACATAGATACAAACAAAAATAAGGATGGTAAAAGCAAAGGCAAAAAGTTTGGTTATGAAGCCAACACCTCCCAAGAAAACTTTGCAGGTATAGGTAGAGGCTCAAGAGGAAGAGGCAGAGGAGGAAGAGAAGGTAGGAGGAGATCACAAAGCTCTTCTCCATGTGCCATATGTGGCTTGACTAACCACATTACTAAGAATTGTTTGAGGAATCCAAGGAATCAAAGAGGTAGAGGCTATGGCAGAGGTGGATATGGAAGCTCAAGAGGCATATTCAACAACAACAATGGTTACAACAATAATTCATACAACAACAATAATTATCAAGGAGGATATAGAGGAAAAGGAGAGACTACAACAACTATGCAGATGATCAAGCTCAAGAAGATTCACTACTTCTAATGAATATGACTATGAAGCAAGGGAAAAATGACGAATATGTTTTCTACATAGACTTAGGTTGTTCAAACCATGTAGCAGGCAATGTAGCATTACTCTCAGATTTGGAAGATCCAAGAAATAGGAATGAAGTCCAAAGAGGAGATGACACAAGGCATCCACTAGAGAAGGTTGGAAATGTGAAGACTCCAGATGCAAATATTAACCCATTAAGCAAGGTATTGTATGTGCCTACTATAACAAAGAATCTCATAAGAGTTGGCTAGATTTTACAGAAAAGGTTTGTAGGTGAGATTCACAAAGCATGGAGCATTTGTTGAGGATCCACATCAAGGATTCAAGAGAATAGCAAAGGGAGAAAAATTAGGTAGATTGTTTACTTTTGAACTTCGAGACACTAGGAACATTGCATTATTTAATTATAGGAATCAAACACTATCATAATTGGAAATGTGGCACAAAAGGCTAGCTCATATACGAGAAAGAGCCTTGAGACAGATCAATAGGGATCAGAGTGTTCTTGGCCTACCAAATATCTCCAAGAAAGATATGATCTACAAATGTAGTGCTTGTGAATTTTGCAAATCTCATAGACAACCATTCACCAAGAAGGGATACATCTAGACCTATTGGAGTTAGTCCATACAGATGTATGGGGACCAAGTAAGGAGCCATCTATCTTTGTATCAAGGTATCATTAGTCTTTCATTGATGATTTTGGCAGATGGACAATACTATATTTTATGAAACATAAGGATGAAGTATTCACTTGTTTCAAGAAGTATCTTACACTTGTTGAGAACCAAACAGGTAAAGCATTGAAGAGGCAAAGGTTGCAGGTCCATTATGCATGTTGCTGATCAAGCTTTCCTGGCTAGTCAAAAGGGCAAAGGAAAATGGAGCTCTTCAACTAGTAAGCAGAAATCTGCTAATTCTACACAATCAAAGAGGGAAGACAAAGATGAAAAGAAATCAGAAAAGCAGAAATTGTTTTGTAAGTACTATAAAGGAAATGATCATATCATAAAGAATTATCGAAAATTGGTTGCTAAAGAGGCAAAGAAGAAAAAGGCTAGAATGGTTGTTGTAGAGGCCTCTACACCAAAAACCAATTCTGCTAATCTTGTACAGGAAGAAGAATGGGGGTTCACTACTGTTTGTAGTTTTGACCCATCTTCTCATGAGTAGTGCATGTCTGTAGTAGACTCAGATGTTTGGTACTTTGACAGTTGGGTGACCAAACATATTACCTCGTAGTGCAGTTTCTTCTCTTCACTCGAGCCTGCCCCTACAGGGAATACTGTTACATGTGCCAAAAACTCATCTTATCCTGTTATGGGAGTTGGTAAGATCATTTTGACTACTGCTGATGGTAGTTCTTTCACATTGTCAGATGCTTTGTTTGTGCTAGGGATCAAGAAAAATCTGTTATTAGTTTTTGCATTAGCCAAAATTGGCTTAGTTGTGAAATTTGTTGATGATAGATGTATAGTTCATGATCTGTCAAATGGCAACGTGATTATTGCTTCTAGCCTTTTATGTCGTTGGTTGTATAAGCTCATAGACTATGAAATATCTGTAAATGATTTGGGATGTGCAGTACATGATTCTCAAGCTATATCAGATGCAAAGCTTTGGCATGCATGCTTTGGTCATCTGAATTTTTCTAGTTTGCTACGCTTGCAGAAATCTAAAATGGTGCCCTTTTTGCCCAAACTTGAGGCACCTGGAAAACATGTATGTGAAGGCTGTATTTTGGGAAAAATGCAGCATTCTTCCTTTCAAAAAGATGACACAGTTTGGGCTACTTAGAAATTCCAGCTTCTACATAGTGATGTCTGTGGTCCTATGCAGACACCTTCTTTTGGAAATTATCTTTACTTCGTGACTTTCATCGATGATTTTTCCAGGCATGCATGGGTATATCCATTGAAGGCAAACTCCGAAGTGTTTATGTCATTCAAACAATTTTTGGTTTTGGCTGAAAATCTGTAAGCATGTAAAATGGGCACCCTCCGTTTTGATCAAGGGGGGGAATATATGTCTTCTGATTTTAATGCATTTTTGGCTAAACGTGGGATAAAACACCAGTGTACAATGCCGTATACACCCCAACAAAATGGAGTTGCTAAACAAAAGAACATGTCACTCATGGAGATGGCGAGGTGTATGGTCAAGAGTCAAGCTTTACCACATAGTTTTTGGCTTGAGGCTGTCATGTGTGCAGCATATGTACTTAATAGGTGTCCCACTAAAGCACTGCAGTCTATCACTCCATATGAGTCTTGGCATGATTGCAAGCCATCTTTTGCCCATCCGCATGTTTTTGGTTGTCTGGCATATGCATTAGTGCTTGAAAAACATCACAAAAAATTAGATGATAAAGCAGTAAAATGTATTTTTGTTCGGTATAGTTTTGAAAGTAAAGGCTATCGTCTGTATCATCCATAGACTAAATGCATTCTGGTTAGCTGTAATGTTGTTTTTGTGGAAGATGCTATTCAGCCATTGCTTTCATGTACCAAGGAGAGATTTCTTAGCTCCAAAGACATGTATGATACTTTGCTGCATCGTGGTTCTAATGAGGCAACTTCTCAGCCTTTGTAGGTTTCATGTGATGATGTAGATCATCCCATTTCTGATGCAGATTTACATGATGCACTTATTGATGAGAGAGTTGATATTGAGGAGGCAAAAACCATGCCAAAATGGATGGTGCAGACTTTACGTGATAGTAAATTAGATGCACCTATGTTCTATCGTACTTGTTCAGGCTCTCACAGTGCCTCTTTCGCATCAGATTGCTATGCTATGGCTGCATCTAATCTCTGTGATGAGAATGAGCCTATTTCATTAGCACAAAATTCAAAAAATTAGATGGCTGCTATGCAATCTGAATATGATGCTATAATGAAGAATGGTACTTGGTCTTGTGACTTGCCTCCTAGCAAGAAGGCCATTGGTACTAAGTGGGTATATAAGTTGAAGCTTAAGCCTGATGGTACAGTTCACAAGTATAAGGCTAGGCTTGTTGCAAAGGGTTATGCGCAGGAAAAATGCATTGATTTTGATGAAACCTTTGCTCCTACTTATCGTATGACTACTATTCGTAGCATCTGTGCACGTGCAACCCGTCATGGTTGGAATGTGCATCAGTTGGACATTAAAAACAACATTTCTAAATGGGGACTTGCATGAAGAAGTTATGTTTTTTAACCTTGTGGCTTTGTGTAGAACGGGCATGAAAACTAGGTGTGCAGGTTAAAGAAGGCATTATATGGTTTAAAGCAAGCACCACATGCTTGGTATGAGAAGATACATGCCTATCTAATTGCACATGGTTTTGAGAACAATCCAACTGAAAGCACCTTATATGTTAAGCGTGCTAATGATGTACTTCTGATCATTGTGGTTTATGTTGATGACATGCTACTCACTAGTCCTCATGAGAGGCATATTTTTTATCTTAAGGCTGATTTGCATGCCTCATTTGAGATGTCTGATTTGGGGCATTTGAATCACTATTTGGGCATTTGTGTCAAACGAAATACATTTACACATTATTGCAGAGTTTTGGCCTTGAACATTGTAAACGTATTGAGACTCTTATGGAGACAGGTTTAAGATTCATTTGCATCTTCATGATGTTGGAGATGCATTTGATGCTATTCTCTATCAGCAGGCTATTGGATGTCTGATTTACTTATGCATTACTCGGCCTGATATTCAGTTTGCTATCTCACAGATGAGCAGGTCTATGCATTGCCCTGGAGTCAAGCATTGGCAAGTGGTTAAGCGCATCTTTCACTACTTGAGTGGTAATCGGTTACTTGGGTTGTTTTATCCCAAGGGGGGATCACTACCGCCAGATTTGCATGCTTTTTCTGACTTTGATTCGGCTGGTTGCTATGACACTCATGTGTCCACTAGTGGCTTTTGCTTCATGCTTGGTAGCTCATGTATATCTTGGTTGAGCAAGAAGCAGCCTATTTTGGCCACATCCAATTGTGAGGCTGAGTATGGGGCATCTTTCACAGCGACTGTTGAGTGTGTGTGGCTCAGACAGCTTATGGCTGATTTGGGTGTTGGTCAGTCTTTTACCACCACCATCTTCACTGATAGTGAGAGCGCATTGGCAGTTGCGTGGAACCCTGTGTTCCATGCTCGCATTGAGCACATTGAGGTGCATTATCATTATGTCAGGGAGAGGTTCTCTGCTGGGGAGATCAGCTTGGCATATGTGCCCATGCAGGAGAACATTGCAGACCTTTTCACGAAGGCTCTGCATAGGGAGAAGTTTCAAGCTTTTCGCAAAGCTTTGGGCTTACTTCCTTTTGTAGAGTGATTTCCACATAGCTTGGCACTTCCTTATACGTGAGTGCTAGCTACTTGTTCACCACATCACTCCCAGGGGGGATTTGTTGATATATTTAGATAGTGATGTGTGTGAACACTCTAGGACTTCCAAGACACTTTTTTCCCTTTTTAGGGAGATTTTTTTCTCTGGCTTATATATACGCCTATTGTCCTTATGGGCTACTTATCTTTGTACATTCTCTAGTAATACATTCAGTAATGTCTGTTGTGCTCCAAGCTTCTTCTTCTTCATTATGTTGTTCACGTGCTTCTGCAGATGTCTAACTCCAACTGCAAAGAAGAACTTAGATGGATCAATAAATAGGTACAAAGCAAGGCTTGTGGCAAAAGGGTTTGCTCAAACCTATAGATTATGAAGGAACTTTTTCTCTTGTCACAAAGATGCCATCAAAGTACTTATGAGTGAAGCATCTTCAAGAAATTGGAATATTTACCAAATGGATGTTAAAAATGCTTTTCTTAATGGTTGTATTTTAGAAGAGGTTTACATGGCACAACCACCTAGATTTGAAGACAAATCATATCCAAAATATGTATGCAGGTTGAAGAAAGCCTTCTCTGGCTTGAAGCAAGCCCCTAGGGTTTGGAATCACAAGCTAGTCACCTACTTGAAGGACAAGGGATTTATGGTAAGCAAAGAAAATCCTTCCCTCTTTATAAAGAGGCACCATTCAGACGTCATATACCTCTGTGTGTATGTGGATGATATTATCATTACATATAATGTTGTAGATGGAATCAAGAAGATAAAATCGCACATGAAGGAAGAGTTCAAAATCAGTGATCTTGGTCTACTCACTTACTTCATAGGATTGGAAGTAGCATATATAGAAGGTGATATGCTCTTAAATGAAAGAAAGTAAATCAAAGACATATTTTCCAAATTTAAAATGGAAAACACAAAGGTTTTAGGTACTCCGATGGAGGTAAATGACAAGTTAAGTGCACATGAAGGTGATCTAATTGAAGATGTAACCAACTATCAAAGTCTTGTAAAGAGTTTGAATGATGCTACCCTATCTAGGGTTGATATATGTTATGGAGTCAGTGTGCTAAGCCAATTTATGGATACTCCAAGGAAGCCCCACATGGAGGTAGCCAAAAGAATCTTGAAATACCTGAAGGGTACAATTGATGAAGGGTTGTATTATCCCTATATCTCTAATTTAGATATCAAATTGTTCTTTGATGCCGATTGGGCATGTTCCAAAGATGATAGGAGAAGTACCTTACGCTACCTCACATTTGCAAGTTCAAAATTGATTTCTTGGTCATCAAAGAAGCAATCTATAGTTTCTCTTTCATCCACTGAAGCTGAATATAGAAGTCTTCCCAATGCAACTCAAGAAGCTAAGTGGATGAAGACTCTATACTCTGATTTAGGGTTGAATACCTCAATTCCTCATATATTTGGGGATCTTAAAGATCAATTTTTGCTAGAGGGAAATGACATGCCTCCAGCACGTGGAGATGCAAAAAAACTTTTACAGTACATTGGAATGGATTATACTAAGATTCATGCTTCTCCGAATGATTGCATCCTCTTTCGGAATGAGTATGAGCATCTCCACGTATGTCTTAAGTGTGGAGCAAATAGATTTAGAGAAGACCTTGTAGGCAAAGTAATCCCCGCAAAGGTTCTTCGCCACTTTCCTATCATTCCACGAATTAAGAACATGTTTAGATGCAAATCTATAGCTGAATTAATGTCATGGCATACAAAGAGAAGGTCTACAGATGGTGTAATGCAAGTGTCTGCTAACTGTGATGCTTGGAAGCACATAGATAGTAAGTGGCCAGAGTTTGGTAGTGAGCCTTGGTCCATATGTCTAGGCCTAGCTATGGATGGAGTAAATCCATTTGGTTTACACAGCTCTTCATGGAGTACATGGCGTGTATGTTTGGTCAATTATAACATCCCACCATGGTTGGCCACAAAGAAAGGTCATTTATTATTAGCTCTTATTGTACCCAGTAAGTATAAGGTAAAAAACATGAATGTATATCTTGCACCACTTGTGGAAGAACTGCGCATTTTATGGGATGGGATCAATGTGTGTGACATGTCTCAACCTATAAGAAGATGAGACGTGCGACTGCAAGGCATAAGTATGTGGACGATGCATGATTGGCTTGGTTATGGTGAATGTTCATGTTTATCGATTTCAGGTTACCATGCTTGTCCCTTATGCGGACCATGACTCGAAGCACGCTATTCCAAAGCACTAGGTAAAACTTTCTATGAAGGACTCCATAAATATTTGCCTTATGGACATGTTTTATGTGAAGGAAAAATTGGTCAACAAGTGCAACGCGAAATGAAAGCTAGTGATTGGAAACAACTCTGGGATTCAGAAACTCCAATTGTTGGCATGAAACGGTTGTCCATTTTTCATGAACTCCCTTATTGGAGTGAATTATTGATCAATCATTTGGTAGACCCGATGCATAGGTTTAAGAATGTGGGAGAGATTCTTCGGAAGACTTTGATCGGAAAGAAAGAAAGCAAAGCACAAAGGGAGGACTTAGAAGAGTGAGGTCGTATGCGAGAGTTGTGGGCAATTACTAAGCCCAATGGAACAGTATTGTTACCAAGAGCTCCTTGGGTGCTTCGCAAGATGAAAGAGCAGCAAGTCAAGAAAACAATTTCAAAGTTTCAGATACCTACTGGATGCATGAGGTGTCTAAAGACTTGTTGGGGGATTCTTAGACAAGAAGGGATTTGAGTGTTTGTAGGAGAAAAGGGGAAGACTAGAAGAGAAAATACACACTGGAAGCCTCTGTCGATTGATTACAGTAAGACAAATACAAGGTTGAAGCACAATACAACCAATGCTTCTGTGCACAAATCCCACAGAGTGCTTGATTACAAAATACCAAATACCCAAGGGACGTTGCTGTCGGTCTCCTCTGCACCAAACCTCAACCTTCTACAAGCCTGCTCTTGTGCACACCTTGCACCAAGCTTCCACTAAGGGGGAGGGATGGATACCTTCTGTCAGTGCGCACACACTTCAGTAAGACCTTGGGATCCTTGGGGGACAAGCTTAGCACTCCTCTGCACACTTCCTTGGTCACTCTTCATGCACACCTTGCACTTCACTTCTTTGCATCGCACACTGTGTGTCTCTTTCACTTCTCTCTCTTGCTCCACTTAGACTATGCTTCTCTTACTTACACTAGAATTGTCCAAGAATAGTCCTTGCCTCAATTTGAGTGTGTCGATTCACGTACGCTCCTAACTGCAATAGTATCTTGGTGCTCACTTTGATGTCCCAAGATTGTCTTTTCAAGTGGCAGCCAACGACTCCCTGTTTTGTCCTGTAGTGACTTTAGTCTAAAACACAAATTTTAATTTGGGGGCCATACTTTCACTTCTGCGTACGCTGCCACTTCACATACCTTCACATTTTCCTTTTAACTCTTCAAATGTGCACATAAGCGAGGGTTCACCTGAACCTTCGAAAATACTTTAAAAACACTTTGAACCTTGGGGGAATTAGAGAAAATACCTCTGCAACCTGCAACCCACTTTCTCCAATTTACCCTTTGTGGACAATTAATTATGCACTACCTGTGCACTTTGACACCTGCACTTTACACTTTGACGTTGCACGTGTTGACTTCGACCTTGACTTTGTTGACTTTGATTGTAGTTGACTTTGACCAATATGACTTTTATGGGCTCAATAGTTGCCCACCACCTAATGTGCTCTCCGTCCCGGAGAGCGATAGCCAAAACTCTGAGCAGAGAGGACACCATGATTCTGGAGCTGCATAATCTTGAAAAGGGCACCTGACCAGCAACCAATTCCACCAGAACAAGCACTAGAGGAGAACCAAAAGTGGGATTTTGTTATTGAAAAGCAAAGGGGGGCAATGGGAGGGTAGAAAGGAGGGGGAGGGGAGGGCTAAGGGGGCTGAGATGGATGGGGCAGGGAGGGGTAAGGATGTGGTTGGGCGGATTGGTAAAGGGAGGGATTGGGAGTAGGAATCAGGGGTCTGGAGGGGGTTAAAATGATCAAATAGTAGAGCTACAGAGGGTACATATGGGAAATATAAAAACCTAATGTAAGATAAGGTGAGAATAGACCATGTGGACAATGTGGTGAAATAAAAACATGTGATAAATGTGCTCAAAACATGTGGGTTTTGACCAAAAGTGAGAGAAAAATTTAGAATTTGGAAAAATAAAGCCAAAAACTGAGTCCAAAGGTGCCAAAAAACATGGAAATGACTCCATTTTTGTAAAAAACGGCCAACAGAGGCACAATCCAGAGCCAAAAGCTTTGAGCCATAAAATAATAATAATAATAATAATAATAATAATAATAATAATAATAGAAATTGATATGTTTTCTAAAATAAATTGTCGTGGTTTTTTTTTGTCCCTTTTTCAAACGCTGAGACAGAAATAAAAAATAAAAAGAAAAAATAAATAAATAATATAAAGAAAATAAATAATAAAATAAAGAAACAAAAAAATAAAATAATAAAATAATAAAATAAATAAAATCAAATCAAAAAAATAATTGGGGGGGCGGGGGGGGGGAGAGGGGCGGGGATGTGTCAGAACGGGGGGCGGGGGGGGGGAGAGAGAGAGAGAGAGAGAGGGAGAGAGAGAGAGAGGGAGAGAGAGAGAGAGGGGATTTTTTTTTTTACTTACCCTCAAACCCGAAAAATCCAGGGGGGGCTTTTTTTTTGTTTGTAAAATTATCAAAAATAGAGAAAATTGGAGAAAAAATCCAAAAAAATGCCAAAAAAATTGCCAAAAAAATTTTGCAGAAATTCTCATTAAATTTTCTATAGGGCTAGGCCCAATTTCCATACTCAAAACCAAAAAGAGCTTCCTTTATTCCTCCTACTTGGCTAGAAAATGACATCGAAAAAGGATAAAAAATGCTAAAAATGCTAGAAAAATTTCCAAAATTACCCAGAAATTGTACTTTTGCAGAGGTTATGAAATGCCTTCTAGGTTTTCTAGAAACTCAAGGAACAAGCATGAAATTGATAAAGAAAACTACTAAAACTAAGCAAAATGAGATGAGAAAGCTATGTACAACCTGGACAGATTTTGCAGTTCCAGGTGATCCATACTTCTTCAAGTGTGTTGATGGTAGGCCATGAGCCTTGATATGTTGACCAGTGGCAAGGCCTCTCCTTTAAGCGTCTCTAACTCCACAGCACCCCAATTCAGCATTGTTCTGAATCGATAAGGTCCTTCCCAGTGTGGAAGCCATTTTCCTCTCAATTGTGTATGAAGATGAGGTCTATGTAGAGGAACTAACATGCCTGGTTCTATGTTGTTGTTCCATAGATGTTGATCATGTGCCTCCTTCCTCTTCATCTGAGTCTCTATCAATTGTTTTGTTGCCAGTAGACGAATCTCCTCCACTTTATGTAGTGCGCCAAGCCTCTGAGAGACATCAGAATCTTTCTTGCCCTGCATGAATGCTATTTTAGGTGATCCATGTAAAAATTCAAAGGGCTCAATTGGAAATATGCCATAAACCAGTTGGAATGGAGAATATCCCGTGGCCTCTTTGTAAGCTAACATGTATGCCCATAGGGTACCTTGATAAGCAATGCCCCAGGAAGTGGGCTGTAACATACATTCCTTCCTTAACATGGAAATTAAAACCTTATTGGTTGATTCAGGCTATCCATTGGCTCTTGGATAGTAGGCAAAAGAGGTCCTATGTAGGATTCTATACCTGTTGAAAATTTCCTGTAGGACCTTATTCACAAAATGAGTACCCTGGTCTATACAAATTTCAAGTGGACATCCAAACCTGCAAATGATGCTATTGTAAATGAAATCAGCAACAGTTTGGGCAGTGCAGTCGGGGAAGGCAGTAGCTTCAGCCCACTTTGTCGCATAATCTGTAGCTATCAAGAGATATTTCTCTCTTTTTGGAATCGACGGAGGGTACATGGGCCCTACAAAATCTAGCCCCCACTTCTCAAATGGTTGCCAGGAAGTGGAAACAATCAAGGGGTTATGCCTCTGCTTTGTTGGCTTAGGTGCACACCTCTGGCAAACGTCACATGCCTTTCCCCATTCATCTACATCCTTAAATAGTGTAGGCCACCATAGACCAGCGTCCAGTATCCTCTAACTCATAATACGCCCTGGAAGGTGCCCACCACCTGTTCCTTTGTTGATATATTTAGGTAGTGATGTGTGTGAACACTCTAGGACCGCCGGGGCACTTTTCTCCCTCTTTAGGAGGTTTTTTTCCCCCGGCTTGTATATACGCCTATTCCCCTAATGGGCTACTTATCTTTGTACATTCTCTAGTAATACATTCAGTCTTGTGTGTTGTACTCCAAGCTTCTTCTTCTTCCTTGTGTTGTTCGCGTGCTTCCGCAGACGTCTATCTCCAACAATTGGTATCAGAGTAGGTCGTCGCTTCTTCTAGGGCGCCGTCGACACTCCTCCGTTTGCAGTCTCAGATTCACACGAAATTTGGTGAGCATACTCAGGGTGTTTCCGAGATCAAAACATCTTCGCTCTGTGGTGCCGAAATCGCGATCTGAGCTCGTTTCGGCCTCCGAACGCACTATCGCAGTGCTTGTGCAGGCTATTTTGTCCTTTTGTGCCAAAGGTATATACCAGTTTCTGTTCACCAGTTTAAGCGTCTCGAAGTCTGCTACAGGTCTAGTAGAACTCGTCTGGGCAGTTCTGTTCAACTTTTTGAGATACAGTCAATTTTCTGCATCAAGGTATTTTAGTCACCGGCCATGGCTGAA
Source organism: Ceratopteris richardii (assembly GCA_020310875.1). Lineage (NCBI taxonomy): Eukaryota > Viridiplantae > Streptophyta > Polypodiopsida > Polypodiales > Pteridaceae > Ceratopteris > Ceratopteris richardii. The sequence goes on from CM035420.1 coordinate 64,182,262, forward strand.
AGCAGTGATGTATTCCGTATGTTGGCTGTTGAGGATAAGTTGGATGGTACCAACTACCCATTATGGGCTTATATGATGCGACATGTACTGGTTGCAAAAGGATTGTGGAACATTGTGCAGGGTGTTGAAAGACGTCCTGTTACACCTGTAACGACAGGTACTGTAAATACAGGTGTTGGAGCTGATGAAGATGGTGTCGAAGATGATATTCCGCAGATTCCTGCTCGTGCTGCTGTTTCTGTTGCACCTACTGCAGAGCAGATTCGTTGGGATGGCAGAGATGCCCAGGCACATGCATTAATAGCCTTGTCTATCAAACGTGCCATTATTCCTCACATTCGCTCTTGCAGAACAACAAAGGATGCTTGGGATACACTTACCACTTTGTATCAGGCTAGGAATGAGGCTCGTGTTGCTTACCTCCGAAAACAATTGGAGAGTGAGAACATGAATGAAGGTGATTCTATGGACAATTTTCTTACAAAGATCAAAGACCTGAAGGAACAATTGGTTTCTGCTGATGAGGTTATACCAGATAGCTCACTTGTGCAGACCGTTCTGAATGGTCTTCATGATTCATATCAGAGTTTTTCCTCTACTCTTCGGTTGATGATGAAAGGCAATCCGAATGCTGTCATTTGAGGAATTAGTCTCTGTACTGTTGCAGGAAGATCAGTCCAGGCAGAACAGGTCCATTATGCGTGTTGCAGATCAAGCTTTCCTGGCTAGTCAGAAGGGCAAAGGAAAATGGAGCTCTTCCACTAGTAAGCAGAAATCTGCAAATGCTGCACAATCGAAGAACCAGGATAAAGATGAGAAGAAATCAGAAAAGCAGAAATTGTTCTGCAAGTACTGTAAAGGAAATGATCATATTATAAAGAACTGTCCAAAACTGGCTGCTCAAGAGGCAAAGAAGAAAGAGGCTAGAATGGTTGTTGCAGAGGCCTCTACACCAAAAACAGAGTCTGCAAATCTTGTGTAGGAAGAAGAATGGGCGTTTACTACTGTCTGCAATTTTGACCCATCTTCTCATGATCAGTGCATGTCTGTAGTAGACTCAGATGTTTGGTACTTTGACAGTGGGGCGACCAAACATATTACCTCGCAGCGCAGTTTCTTCTCTTCACTCGAGCCTGCCCCTACAGGGAATACTGTCACATGCGCCAATAACTCCTCTTATCCTGGTATGGGAGTTGGTAAGATCATTCTGACTACTGCTGATGGTAGTTCTTTCACTTTGTCAGATGCTTTATTTGTGCCAGGGATCAAAAAGAATCTGTTATCAGTTTCTGCATTAGCCAAGATTGGCTTGGTTGTGAAATTTGTTGATGACAGGTTTACAGTCCATGATCTCTCAAATGGCGATGTGATTATTGCTTCTGGCATTTTATGTCGTGGGTTGTATAAGCTCATAGACTATGAAAGATCTGTGAATGATTCGGCATGTGCAGTTCATGATTCTCAGGCTATGTCAGATGCAAAGCTTTGGCATGCACGCTTTGGTCATCTGAATTTTGCTAGTTTGTTACGCCTGCAGAAATCTGAAATGGTGTCCTCTTTGCCCAAACTTGAGGCACCTAGAAAACATGTTTGCGAAGGCTGTATTTTGGGCAAAATGCAGCGTTCTTCCTTTCCCAAAGATGGTTCAGTTCGGGCTACACAGAAATTGCAGCTTGTACATAGTGATGTATGTGGTCCTATGCAGACACCCTCTTTTGGAAATTACCTTTACTTTGTGACTTTCATTGATGATTTTTCCAGGCATGCATGGGTATATCCACTCAAAGCAAAGTCCGAAGTGTTCATGTGCTTCAAACAGTTTTTGGTTTTGGCTAAAAATCTGTCAGCATGTAAAATGGGCACCCTCCGTTCTGATCGAGGGGGGGAATATATGTCTTCAGATTTTAATGCATTTCTGGTTGAACGTGGGATAAAACACCAGTGTACAGTGCCGTATACACCTCAACAGAATGGAGTTGCTGAACGAAAGAACAGGTCACTCATGGAGATGGCGAGGTGCATGGTCAAAAATCAGGCTTTACCACATAGTTTCTGGCTTGAGGCTGTCATGTGTGCAGCATATGTACTGAACAGGTGTCCCACTAAAGCGTTGCAGTCTATCACTCCATATGAGGCTTGGCATGACCGCAAGCCATCTGTTGCTCATCTGCATGTTTTTGGTTGTTTGGCATATGCATTAGTGCCTGAACAACATCGCAGAAAATTGGATGATAAGGCAGTAAAATGTATTTTTGTTGGGTACAGTTCTGAAAGTAAAGGCTATCGTCTTTATCATCCACAGACTAAACGCATTCTGGTTAGCCGTGATGTTGTCTTTGTGGAAGATGCTATTCAGCCATTGCTTTCATGTAATAAGGAGACATCTGTTAGCTCCAAAGACATGTATGATACTTTGATGCCTCTTTTTACAGGTGGACAGGCTAGTGCTGGTCCTAATGAGGCAACTTCTCAGCCTTTGCAGGTTTCATATGATGATGCAGATCATTCCATTTCTGATACAGATTTACATGATGCACTTGTTGATGAAAGAGCTGATATTGAGCAGGAAAAAACTATGCCAAAATGGCTGGTGCAGACTTTGCGTGACAGCAAATTAGATGCACCTTTGTCATATCGTACTCGTTCAGGCTCTCATAGTGCCTCCTTTGCACCAGATTGCTATGCTATGGCTGCATCTAGTCTCTGTGATGAGAATGAGCGTGTTTCTTTTGATGAAGCACAAAATTCAGAAAATTGGATGGCTACTATGCAATCTGAATATGATGCTATAATGAAGAATGGTACATGGTCTTTATGTGACTTGCCTCCTGGCAAGAAGGCCATTGGCACTAAGTGGGTATACAAGCTGAAGCATAAACCTGATGGTACAGTTGACAGGTATAAGGCTAGGCTTGTTGCAAAGGGTTATGCACAGGAAAGAGGCATTGATTTTGATGAGACCTTTGCACCTACATGCCGTATGACTACTGTTCGCAGCATTTGTGCACTTGCAGCCCATCATGGTTGGAATGTACATCAGTTGGACATTAAAACAGCATTTCTGAATGGTGATTTGCATGAAGAAGTGTATGTTTTTCAGCCCCGTGGCTTTGTGCAGAAAGGGCATGAAAACCAGGTTTGCAGGTTAAAGAAGGCATTATATGGTTTAAAGCAAGCACCACGTGCTTGGTATGAGAAGATACATGCCTATCTGATTGCACATGGTTTTGAGAATAGTCCAACTGAAAGCACCTTATATGTTAAGCGTGCTAATGATGTGCTTCTGATCATTGTTGTCTATGTTGATGACATGCTGCTCACTGGTCCTATTGAGACACATATTGCTGATTTTAAGGCTGATTTGCATGCCTCATTTTAGATGTCTGATTTGGGGCATTTGCATCACTATTTGGGCATTCAGTTTATGCATGTTGATGGTGGAATGGCTTTGTGTCAAACAAAATATATAGACACATTATTGCAGCGTTTTGGCCTTGAAGACTGTAAGCCTATTGCCACTCCTATGGAGACAGGTTTACGATTGAGTCTTCATGATGCTGGAGATTGTGATCAAAATGGGAGCAGATACTAACCTTGACCTTAATGTTTGATATGCTTTTTCCTCATCTTCTCCCCATTTAAAAGGTATTTCCTTACCTGTAAGTCTAGCCAGTGGTCTGGCTATCTCTACATACATTTTTATAAACCTTCTGTGGTATCCAGTATGCCCCAAGAAACTCTGAATCTCTTTAGGAGATTTAGGTTTAAGCAACTTTAATATAGAAATGATTTTGTCAGGATATGGGGCCATACCTTTAGCCGACACCACATGTCCTAAGAGAGTTATGTAACAAGGAAATGATATTTGTTTGGATTGAGCTTTAGCTTAGTCTCCCTGCATCTCTTGAAAACATTCTACAGCTGTCTCACGTGATGGTCCAAACAATCTAAAAGAGTTTCCTTGTGAGAAACTGAAAACAAAGAGAATTCATCCATGAAGATTCTAAGTGATTCCAGCAATAAGGGGCCAAAAATGAGATTGACTGTTCTGATAAAGGTGGCTGGAGCATTTCTGAGCCCAAATGGCATTTTTACATACACATATGTTCCCCAAGGTGTGATAAAAGTAGTCTTTTCACGATCCTCTGGGTGTATTGATATTTGATTGTAGCCACTGAAGCCATCCATAAAGCTATATAATGCATGTCCAGCCACTTCTTCAATGACCTGCTCTGCAAATGGCATTGGGAATCCATCTGGATTGTCACCTTGTTGAGTGCTCAAAAGTCAACACAAATTCTGATTTTATTGGTATTATTCTTTGGCACTATAACCATAGGTGAGAGCCACTCTGAGTGTTCCACAGGAATAATGATTCCTGCATCCTCCATCTTTTGTATTTCTACATAAACAGCTTTGGCATATTTTGGGTTGAGTCTATAACTCTTCCCTCGTATTGGTTTGGCTCCCTCAACCAAAGGGATTCTATGCTCTCCATAATTGGCAAGCACTCCTTCTAAGTCTTTATAATGCCAGGCAAAAACATATGTATAATGAGTCAAGAATGATCTTACCTTTTCAAGGAGCCATGGGTGGTTCCACAACCAAGTGGCTACCAAAACTAGCCGATTATTGTCTTGAGTGTCTAATTGTATTTCTTTGACATCTACCATATTATCTTTGTGCTCATCTCCTTCCTTGTCTTCTTCCACTGGCTTTTTGTGCATTGCTTCATAAGCAGGTGTATTTTGGATTTCAATGTGTTCCTCCTTGTCCTGCATCCATCCTTGAGGTATTTCTTGAATTGGGAAAGAAAACTCTTCACTAGAATCTGTTACCTTGCCTTTAGCTTTAGTAATTTCCTTATGTGTGGTTGTCATATCCTCCTCCAAGTTGTATTTGAGGGGTGTGTTCCCGCCCCTTCTGTGGTCTGTGATGGGCTCTCCCAATCCATCAACCTGGACTTTTTCCTTATCCTCATCATAACCTTCAGTCGTGCAAGAATTATTAAGAAAAATTCCAAAACAAGAGGAAGAGTTGCCTGCTTGGAGCCAATTTAGAATATCCTCTTCTTCCTCGGAATCTATTTGGGGTTGATCCTCTGATTCTAGTTCCATGCAAATGCCAATTGTTTGCATCATGCTGGTGTTTCCTTGATTATTTGGGCCCTCTTCTAAATGAATCTATGTCAGCTCTTGCCCTTTCTTTTGTACCCACATAGTGTCCTTGCCCCAATCATGAATGACACTTGCATGTCTCAGCCATGGTCTTGCAATTAAGAGGGGAAATCCTCCTTCAACCTGGGGCAATCTTAAAACCACAAAATCCAGAATTTAATAGGTTACCTTGTACTTCAAGTGGAACTTTTGGGATCACTCCCAAGGGCCTTACTTTGCTCTGATCTGCCAAAGTAACAGTGAAATTTGCAGGCCTTGAAGGGTGGAGTCCAATCTTTTCCATTGTATGTTCAGGCATCAAGTTAATGCCAGAACCACCATCCACAATAACTCCTTGAAATTCATGACCTTTGATAGATACTATCAACCGAGGACTTTTATAATCTGTAAGGGGTGCTTCCCCTACACTTTTACCTTTATGTAAAACAACAGTCTTTGCTACCAAACTTGTAGTTGAAGCCTCATCAATTATTTGCAAGAGTTCTGATGTGAATTTCCCATCCATCTTTATTAAATAAAAAATACTAACCTCCTTTTCCATGGATTTGAGAAGTTTTGAAGCCTCTGATTCCTTAAGAGCAGGGGCTTCAATTGACTTATCGAACTCCTCCTGAGCCCTGTTGAATGCATGCCCAATGGCATCATTGGTACATATGGGATCTCCTTTTTGCCTTGTATCTGCACATGCAGTGGCCTTGTCTTCAGAAGTCTCTTTGTCTTTGTTCAATCCATCGATTCTTGGTTGTTGAGCTATATCTACTTGAGCCTTTCCTTTATTTCTTGTTTGCACTGTAAGGGATTCTATCTCTTCTAACTGCACCACCCTGGTAGATGGTGATGGCTCATTGACCTGATCTAACATTTCTTCTTTGTGTACAAAAATCATTTGAATATGGGGCCCGGATGAAGAGGCTTGATTCTTAGGACAACAATTTGTATAATGGTCTCTGGCCTCTGGGCAGTTTTTGCAAGGAGGGGATTTTCTGGTAGAGTGCACCTACTTTGATAGTGCCCACATTCTCCACATCTAAAACAAATGATTGGCCTTCTAGGCCCATTTCCAAAGTTATTCCTCTATCTAGGGTTAAAATTGTTACCTTGATTGATTGCAACTGCCATTACATTTGTTGGTGGTAGGGGTCCTCCTTGTGTCCAATATGTTGTTGCAGGTATTCCCCTTGATTGGCATTCTTGTGCCTCATGACCAGCTTTCTTGCATAATTGGTCGGTCACACTTAACAGAGGACATTCACTTACTATATGCCCTTGCTTGCTGCACATGGAACACCAAAGTCCACTCTTGATGCCACCTCCTTTGAGTTCCTGCAACTCTTGTCGCAACTGAGCCAATTCCTCTGCTTGGGCCTCCTCTTCCTTTTGGAGCTTTAGTGCTTCAATCTCCCTTCTCAACTGAGTTACAACATTCTCCTCCTCTCTGTGGGGCTTATTTCTTTTTAAGCCCTCCAACTCCTTCCTTAGCTGGATTACTGGATCCTCCAATTCTATGGAATATGGTAGTTGAGAAGAAGTAGCTCCATACTGTTGCCTTATCTGCTTCAGTCGTGTAGCCGTGTTGATGAACTCCTCTATGGAGGCTGTAGGTAACACTAATTCCTTTATTTTGCATTGGGTGGCCACTGGTAGGGGCTTGGCTAACCATTTCTTAACAAAAAAATCATGTGGTGGATCTGGCAATTTAGCCATTAGTGCCTTGGCCCTAGTCACAAACTCTGGGAACTTTTCACCTGGACCCAATCTCAAATTTTTGTTCTAGTTCTTCTATGATGATCTCTACAGTATTCCCATGCTTGAATTGATTTTTAAATGCATCTTTCATCAAATCCCAAGTTGTAAAATGGTTCTGAGCAAATTGGTTGAACCATTTATTAGCTAATCCTTCTAATGTGGCAGGGAAGAGTATCAAAAAGGCATCCTCCGTGCCCATTAAACCTCTAGTCTTGCATAGTGCCAAAAATCTTCTAATGTGCTCATCTGGATCCTCTTGAGCTAGGCCTTTGAAAGAAGGAAATTTTATATTTAATCTTGAGAGTAAGGTTTCCAAGTCTACCTGTCCCGCCATGCTCTTTACTGATGAGGTTGAAGATAGAGGACTGGAGGATCTTCCAACAACCTTCCTTCTTGTTTGCTTGCAGGTGACCCTCAATGTTTGGGACCGGGTTGCGGTCATGAGCTGTTCATAGTCCACTTAATATGAGACACTTGATAAAAATATGTACCTCTTAGTCCACTGGAGTAGTACTGTCGACACTGGAATATTGCTCTCCAACTACAATATATCTTTTGCTATGCTCAAATCTCCTTGGAAGTCCCACCGTGCGTGCCAAATTTTGTTGGGGGATTCTTAGACAAGAAGAGATTTGAGTGTTTGTAGGAGAAAAGCGAAAGACCAGAAGAGAAAATACACACTTGAAGCCTCTGTCGATTGATTATAGTAAGACAAATACAAGGTTGAAGCACAATACAACCAATGCTTTTGTGCTGAAATCCCACAGAGTGCTCAATTACAAAACACCAAATACCCAAGGGACTTGTTGCTGCCGGCCTCCTCTACACCAAACATCTACCTTTTACAAGCCTGCTCTTGTGCACACCTTGCACGAGGCTTCCACTAAGGGGGAGGGATGGATACCTTCTGTCGGTGCGCACACACTTCAGTAAGACCTTGGGATCCTTGGGGGGCAAGCTTAGCGCTCGTCTGCACACTTCCTTGGTCACTCTTCATGCACACCTTGCACTTCACTTCTCTGCGTCGCACGCTGTGTGTCTCTTGCACTTCTCTCTCTTGCTCCACTTAGACTATGCTTCTCTTGCTTACACTAGAATTGTCCAAGAATGGTCCTTGCCTTAATTTGAGTGTGTCGATTCACGTACGCTCCTAACTGCAATAGTATCTTGGTGCTCGCTTTGATGTCCCTAGATTGTCTTTTCAAGTGCTAGTCAACGACTCCCTGTTTTTTCCTGTAGTGACTTTAGTCTAAAACACAAATTTTAATTGGGGGGCCATACTTTCACTTCTTTGTACGCTCCCACTTCACATACCGTCACATTTTCCTTTTAACTCTTCAAATGTGCACATAAGGGAGGGTTCACCTGAACCTTCCAAAATACTTTAAAAACACTTTGAACCTTGGGGGAATTAGAGAAAATACCTCTGCAATCTGCAATCCACTTTCTCCAATTTACCCTTTGTGGAGAATTAATTATGCACTACCTGTGCAGTTTGACACCTGCACTTTAGCACTTTGACTTTGCACCTGTTGACTTCGACCTTGACTTTGTTGACTTTGATTGTAGTTGACTTTGACTAATATGACTTTTATGGGCTCAATAGTTGCCCACCACCTAATGTGATCTCCATCTCGCTTTTATGGGCTCAACAGTTGCCCACCACCTAATGTGATCTCCATCTCGAAGAGCGAAAGCCAAAACTCTGAGCAGAGAGGACACCATGATTCTAGAGCTGCATAATCTTGAAAAGGGCACCTGAGCAGCAACCAATTCCACCAAAACAAGCACGAGAGGAGACCCAAAAGTGGGATTTTGTTATTGAAAAGCAAAGGGGGGCAATGGAGGTAGAAAGGAGGGGGAGGGGAGGGCTGAGGTGGCTGAGATGGATGGGGCAGGGAGGGGTAAGGATGTGGCTGGGCATATTGGTAAAGGGAGGGATTAGGAGTAGGAATCAGGGGTCTAGAGGGGGTTAAAATGATCAAACAGTAGAGCTATAGAGGGTACATATGGGAAATATAGAAATCTAATGTAAGATAAGGTGAGAATAGACCATGTGGACAATGTGGTGAAATAAAAACATGTGATAAATGTGCTCAAAGCATGTGTGTTTTGACGAAAAGTCAGACAAAAATTTGGAATTTGGAAAACTAAAGCCAAAAACGGAGTCCAGATGTGCCAAAAAACATGAAAATGACTCCATTTTTGTAAAAAACGGCCAACTGAGGCACAATCCAGAGCCAAAAGCTTTGAGCCATTAAAAAATAATAATAATAATAATAATAATAGAAATTGATATGTTTTCTATTAATTGTCGTGGTTTTTTTTTCCTTTTCAAACGCTCAGATAGAAATAAAAAATAAAAAGAAAAAAATAAAAAAAATAAAGAAAATAAATAATAAAATAAAGAAATAAAAAATTAAAATAAAAAAATAATAAAATAAATAAAGTAAATCAAGAAAATAATTGGGGGGGCGGGGGGGGGACAACAAGACTACTTTCACACAAAACAACGATCTTGGAGGGCTCAAGTCTCATTATTGGCACACGTTTTTATAGTTTGTGCTCCCTGTAGCCTTAAAAGATTGTCTTTCGGAGGATGTACGAAGAACGATTTATAAAATTAGTTCCGTAGTACAGTGCATCTCTTCTAAAGAGATAAATAGAGATAGCATAGAGAGTGGGAACGTCAAGGCTATCAAGTTTGTTTGTATGGTAGAGAAATACTTTCCCACAAGTATTCTCACTATTTAACTTCATTTACTGTTTCATGTGGTAGATGAAGTTGCAATAGCAGGAACTATCCATAGTCGATGTATGTTCTTCTTAGAGCACTTTATGAAGACATTAAAAGGGTTTGTTCAACAGAGAGCATGTCCAGAGGGTAGCATGGTAGAGGGATGGCTTGTACAAGAGTCTCTTGTATTCATAACTGGGTTTCGATGCATGTTGGATCCCGAAATGCCTCGCTTATGGAGTGATCATGAAGATGTTCATCTCATAGGCGATGAACCACAAGGTAAAGGATTGCAAAGAAAAATGGATGAAGCTTTCAGAGAAAAAGAAATGAAGTTTTGCATAGTTAACTCTGAGCCTATGCAAAAGTGGTTAGAAAAGTATGAGCTTGCCAAGGAGACCAACGAGCTCTGTTTCAAAGGAATCGTTCCACTTGATTTTTGCCTCTTCTAGAAAGTCTTCGACCTCTTCCACCTTTTCCAACAAGCAGATGGCTAGATACAGCGGTTTCACAAGCAAAGGCAGCGGGTGAAGATATCTCTGAAGAAGAAGAAGAACTCGCAAAGGGATGTGATTGGGAGTATACTAAATACAGTGCATTATGGTCTCAAGGACGACACTTTTGGATCGCATGAATCGATAAAAATAGGTCTAGTTTTGACAGTGGGGTGATGGTGAACTTTTTGCAAAAAAGTAGAGCGAGTGCAAGAGATAATAATGCTCAAGAAGGCAAGCTAGGTTATTGTGGTGTGATTCAAGATATCTTGAAACTATCTTTTAGGAAGTTTGATTACTTTGTTTTTGATGTGAAATGGTTCAAAGTAGTCACATCTGGAAGAAACACAACAGTGAGGCGGGATAAAAGCAGTTTGCTTCAAGTCGACTCCACAAAATTATGGACGAATGAAAGAGATACATTTGTACTTCCCAAACACTGTGAACAACTTGCTTTTATACTAGATTCAAAAGAACCAGAGTGGCTATTTGTTTTACAAGTCACGCCTCATAGTAGAAAAATTTGTGAGAACATAGATGTAGAAGAAAGTACATCTGTAATGGACTCAGAGATTCATTCGATAGTCGAGGAGGAAGAGATCATTGTTCGAGAAGAAGAGATCATTGAAGAAGATGAAATATAGGATGAAGCAATAGATGATGATCAGGAAGAAATCAGCATAGCAAGTGATTTAGAAGTCACGAATATAGAGATAGATATTCTTGGTGCATCGGATCTCCAAGAGGATGCTAGAGTAGAGGAGTTTTGAATCAAACACTTGTATGCACTAATTTTTGTTTATTTTTTATTAGGTTTTTCTTGTACACTACCATTTCTCTATATTGTCTTTATTATCACATGCTAATTATTTGAGTTCTTTTGTTATAGAGCACGATGGGAGATAGTCGTCCAGTCACTCCACATTCCATAATACAGGAGGAGTTCTTAGAGTTCATCTCTCAGGTACCTCTCGCGTATATGGCCGCTACGTAACAGTATTGGATCGCTCGTGGTAGCACTCCCCCGGCCTCACTCCTGGTGGCCTCACTCTTGCCGGCCTCACCCCTGCTGCCCTCACTCCCATCGGTGTCACTCCTACCAGTGTCACTCCTACCGGTGTCACTCCTACGGGTGGTGCTACTCCCGCGGAAGGTATGGCTCCTACCTTTATGACCCCACCACAAACATCTTTTCAACCATCCCCTACTAGCTCTAGTAGTAGACATGTGCATTCGATGCCTCATCGCGATATAGGTTCTAGCCCGTCTTGTAGGTCGAGGTCACTCTCTAGAGCAAGAGGTTCTAGGAGTGGATCTACCATGTACCTCAGTTATCATGTAGTTTGATGTTAGTTGATAAACTTGATGACACGAGTTATAAGGTGGCTTTCTATGCTCTCTCCTTTTGCATATCAAAAGGCAATATGGTTATTGCAAAAGGAAGAAAATTTGGCTCACTTTATCCCTTCTTTTGTATCGCAGAAAGAACACGTGTTAGCTATTACTGAACAACCTATGGCTTGTATTTGGCATGGCCATTTGGGACACATATCTTGTAGTGGAATGGAAAAAATTTCTCATTCTCGCTACTTAATGAGTTATCTTTCTCTAATTTTTCATTTTGTGAGAATTTTCAATATGGAAATCAAACTAGGAATGTGCATAAAATGCACATTGACTCTTCAACTCAACCTTTAGATCCCGTTCATACAGCTGTGTGTGGTTTTATGACCACAAGGTCATCAGGTGGTTCTCTTTAATTTGTCACTGTCATAGATGATGCTACTAGAAACGTCTGGGTATATCCTATGAAATCAAAGGATTAGGTATTCCCTATTTTTAGAAAATGGCTTATTTTAGACGAGAATGAAAAAGGAACTAAGCTCAAAGCTTTACATTCTGATAATGGGGATGCATATACTTGACATGAATTTAGCCATTTTTTCATTCTTGAGTAATTTGTAGAGAGTTTAAAACTCCTTCTACCATAGTACATAATTGTTTAGTTGAAAGGATGAATATACCTTTTCAAGATAGAGTAGTTTCTATGTTGCATGATGCAAACCTTTCACAAGGATTTTGGGTAGACGTAGTATTGACTGCCATTCATGTGATTAACCTTTCACCTAGTACTACCAAAGGTCTAAAAGTGGCACCATAGTTATGGATAGGGAAGCCACCATAATATGATCATCTTTGAGGTTTTGAGTGTGAAGCAGATCTTCACATAACCAAGAATCATAGACAAATATGAAACATAATTCAAAGAAATGCACTTTTCTTGGATATGGTTGAGAAGGACAATTTGGATATCGCTTATGAGATCATGAAACACAGTCAGTAATCAAAAGTAGTGATGTCATTTTCAATGAATCTAAGATGCATAAGCAGCCCATTAAGGAGGCTGAAATGAGAAGAGTCATGTTTGAGGATACTAGTCCTTTACTTAGCATGCATAAAAATGATGCACAAAGGGATGGTCAAGAGAATAATCGATTAGATCAATCTACAAATGTTCTTGTTCAACAACCATTGAGGCGGCTCTGCTCATGTCTCACATGCACTTAATAGATATGTTCCATGCTTGGATTTTGGTTATGCTAACAGATGCTAGTGATCTTTCTGGCTACAAGAGGCGATGTAGACAAAGGATGATGTCAAGTGGGAGCATGCCATAAAGAGTAATTTGGATTCTATTCACAAGAATGGTACTTGGGATTTAGTACCTTTGCCAAAGGAAAGGAAAGATTTACCCTTTAAATGGGTTATAAGCTCAAATTCACATCAGATAGTGCTTCTCCAATATAAAGCACGACTTGTTGCAAAGGGTTTTAAGCAAAAACATGGTGTCTATTTTGAGGAAATCTTCTCTCAAGTGGTGAAGGTAACTACCCTATGAATGTTGCTTGGATTCATTGCAATGGAGACTTAGAGATAGTCCAAATGGATGTGAAAACTATTTTCTTGCATCTAGATCTTATAGATGAGATCTATATGGAACAACTAGAGGGTTATGTAGTTCCTGGCAAGGAAAGTCTAGTTTGTAAGTTGAAGAAGATCATATATGGACTTAAAGAGTCCCCTAGAAATTGTTACCAAATATTTGGTGCTTTTATGAGGTCTCAAGGCTATTATCAAAGTAATGAGCATCATTGCCTCGACACGAAGAGATGCTTAGATAGTAGCTTTATATGCTTGATACTTTATGTCAATGATATGTTGATTGCTAGGAATCCTCTTATGACTTGTCAATTTCCAAAAAGAAGTTGAGTGAGAAATTTGATATGAAGGATTTGGGGGATGCCAAACATATTTTTGGCATGTGCATTACTCGTGATAGGAGTAAAAGTACTTGTCTCAAAGTTAGCACATTTCCAAAGTACTTCACAAGTTCAATATGCAAGGTGGAAAGGCATTGAGTACAAATTTACCCACATATGCAAAATTGAGCAAGGATGATTGCCCCAAATTAGATGAGGAAAAGGAATTCATCAACAAATTCCTTATCAGTTTCCTATTAGTAGTCTCATGTATGCTATGGTAGTTATGAGACAAAACATTGCATTTGCAGTGGGAGTTTTGAGGAGATATATGTCTAATCCTTGTAAGAAGCATCGGGAAGTGCTCGATGATTTTGAGATATCTAAGTGGCACTAAGAACAAGTGTCTATGCTTAGGAAGAGGGAAAGCATCCATAATTGATTACATAGATTTTGACTATGCTTGTTGTGTAGACAAGTTGTAGCTCAAGCGTAAGCACCACCTCCTTTACTTGTCAATCCGCGGAGACGTGAGGACCGGTATGAAGACCACGAGCAAGTGAAGGCACAAGTGCGTGAGTGAAAGCACACAAACATGCACACACATACACACACACGCGCACAAAGTAAGATCAAAGAGAGGAACAATGGAAAGCTTAGATTGCAAGAGAGTTCTCTTACAAAAGTTCTATTCTCTAACAAGCTAACCCCCAAAAATGAGCTCTCTAGCTCTTTTTATAGTTTTTTGACTAGTTTTGGCCCTGTCCAGACCTAGTGTCCGGCCTAGTTAAAAATTAGGTTCCAGGGCTTATTTGAGGGCTCAAACGAAGTCTAAAAATTATGAAAATTGGTACGATGGTACTTCTAATACTCCTCAAGCTCGAGGACTCCTCGGCTTGAACAAAATGGAGTTACTAAAAATAGATAATGGTATTTACAATGGTTTTTAGTGATGGAAATCACTATTTTTGTAGGGGATTCTTCTGAAAATTTGACATATACTTCGTGGAGCTACCTACTTGCTCCCTTTCCTTGTGTGTCCACCTTTTGATGTGCTTCCATGCTTTGTTCTTGACTTTGAGCTTTAACACAAGTGTAAGTCTACATCTAGGTACTTTTCCATTTTGCTTGAGCTACTATCTCTTGGAGATCTCATCTTCAAGAATGTACATTTGTTTCCACCACGGATGCACAATATGTTGCAGCAAGTGAGGCATGTAAGAAATCATTGTGGCTTTCTTGTCTTGCTTGTGATATGCATTTGCCTCAGCATGTTATGAATTATGGAATGTGTTGAACAAGGAATTGTTGGATTGTTAATTTATTAATCTATTAATGTGATTTGATGTTTTTGATATATTAGCCAAAGGTTCGTGAGGGCATGAAAGGACTGACATTAATAATTGGATTTGTATTTTATATAGTTTGTAAATAAACCCACATTTTACATAGTAAAATTAATGGTTAGGATAATGATCATTATAAACCACGATTTCTTTTAATGAAACCACCATTTTTGAGATAATGAAAAATTCTATAAATACATCTACTTTGTGGACTATCGAAACCTAGTGCATAGGGGGAGATTGCACCCAATACTGTGCTTTGTCTTATCTCCTTGCACATCTATTGTTCTATCTGTTTTTAGCATTCATAACCTCTATGTGCACATGAATTAAGATCTGAATTAATAGCCACTACAAAGGGGTCTATTTCTGTTCGTTTTGGCATTTGATCTATATTTCACTGTTTGCTTCCACTTTCACTTCCATTTACAATTTTAATTCCAATCCTTGTCCCTATTTTAGTTCCACTTTTGGTTTCTCTTCTAGTTTTGATTCCAATTTCTGTTATAGTTCCTAAACCTGGACCTATATTTACACCTCTTGGAGTTAGACGTCTACGGAAGCATGCGAAAAACACAAGGAAGAGAAGGTTGGAGCACAACGCACAATACTAAATGTATTACTAGGTTCCTAAACCTGGACCTATATTTACACCTCTTGGAGTTAGCCGTCTACGGAAGCATGCGAACAACACAAGGAAGAGAAGGTTGGAGCACAACGCACAATACTAAATGTACAAAGATAAGTAGTCGATTAGGGCAATAGGCATATATATAGGCTAGGGGAAAAGAACCTCCTAAAGAGGGAAAAAAGTGCCCAGACAGTCCTAGTGTGTTCACACACATCACTACCTAAATATATCAACAAATCCCCCCTGGGAGTGATGCGGTGAACAAGGAGCTGGCACTCATGTATAAGGAAGTGCCAAGCTATGTGAAAATCACTCCACAAAAGGAAGTAAGCCCAAAGCTTTGCGGAAATCTTCAAACTTCTCCCTAGGCAGAGCCTTCGTGAAAAGGTATGCACACATATGCCAAGCTGATCTCCCCAGCATGAAACCTCTCCCTGACATAGTGATAATGCACCTCAATGTGCTTAGTGCGAGCATGGAACACAAGGTTCCTCGCAATTGCCAATGTGCTTTGACTGTCAGTGAAGATGGTGGTGGCAGAAGTCTGACCAACACCCAAATCAGCCATAAGGTGTTTGAGCCACACACACTCAATAGTAGCTGTGAAAGCTGCCCTATACTCAGCTTCACAACTAGAAGTGGCCACAGTAGGCTGTTTCTTGCTCAACCAAGATATACATGAGCTACCAAGCATGAAGCAAAAGCCACTAGTGGACACATGAGTGTCGTAGCAACCAGCCCAATCAAAGTCAGAAAAAGCATGCAAATCTGGTGGTAGTGATCTCCCCTTGGGATAAAACAACCCAAGTAGTCGAGTACCACTCAAGTAGTGAAAGATGCACTTAACTACCTGCCAATGCTTTAGTCCTGGGCAATGCATAAACCTACTCATCTATGAGACAAAAAACTTAATATCTGGCTCAGTAATGCATAAGTAAATCAAGCATCCAACAGCTTGCTGATAGAGAACAACATCAAATGCATCTCCAACATCATGAAGAATCAATCGTAAACCTGCCTCCATAGAAGCGACAACAGGCTTACAGTCTTCAAGGCCAAAACACTGCAATAATGTGTCAACATATTTTGTTTGACACAAAGCCATTCCACCATCAACTTGCATAAACTAAATTCCCAAATAGTTACGCAAATGCCCCAAATCAGACATCTCAAATGAGGCATGCAAATCAGCCATAAAATGAGCAATATGCTTCTCAATAGGACGAGTGAGTAGCATCTCATCGACATAGAAAACAATGATCAGAAGCACATCATTAGCACGCTTAACATATAAGGTGCTTTCAGTAGGACTATTCTCAAAACCATGTGCAATCAGATAGGCATGTATTTTCTCATACCAAGCACATGGTGCTTGCTTTAAACCATATAATGCCTTCTTTAACTTGCACACCTGGTTTTCATGCCCTTTCTGCACAAATCCACAGGGCTGAAAAATGCACACTTCTTCATGCAAGTCACCATTCAAAACTGCTATTTTAATGTCCAATTGATGTACATTCCAACCATGATGAGTTGCAAGTGCACAGATGCTCTGAATAGTAGTCATATGGCATGTAGGTGCAAAGGTCTCATCAAAATCAATGCCTCTTTCCTATCCATAACCCTTTGCAACAAGCCTAGCCTTATACCTGTCAATTGTACCATCCGGTTTATGCTTCAGCTTGTATACCCACTTAGTGCCAATGGCCTCCTTGCTTGGAGGCAAGTCACATAAAGACCAAGTACCATTCTTCATTATAACATCATATTCAGATTGCATAGCAGCCATCCAATTTTTTTTATCTTGTGCTTCATCAAACGAAACAGGCTCATTCTCATCAGAGAGACTAGATGTAGCCATAGCACCAACCTGATGCAAAAGAGGCACTATGAGAGCCTGAACGAGTACGATATGACAGAGGTGCATCTAATTTATTGTCATGTAAAGTCTGCACCAGCCATTTTGGCATAGTTTTTGCCTGCTTAATATCAGCTCTCTAATCAACTAGTCCATCATGTAAATCTGCACCAGAAATGGAATGATTTGCATCATCAGATGAAACTTGCAAAAGCTGAGAAGTTGCCTCATTGGGACTAGCACTAGACTGTCCACCTGTAAAAAAAGGCAGCAAAGTATCATACATGTCTTTGGAGCTAACAGATGTCTCCTTAGTACATGAAAGCAATGGCTGAATAGCATCTTCCACAAAAAGAACAACACGGCTAAGCAGAATGTGTTTAGTCTATGGATGATACAGACAATGGCCTTTACTTTCAGAACTGTATCCAACAAAAATACATTTTACTACTTTATCATCCAATTTTCTGCGATGTTGTTCAAGCACTAATGCATATGTCAAACAACCAAAAACATACAGATGAGCAATAGATGGCTTGCAATCATGCCAAGCCTTATATGGAGTGATAGACTATAGTGCTTTAGTGGGACACATGTTCAGTACATATGTTGCACACATGACAGCCTCAAGCCAGAAACTATGTGTTAAAGCCTGACTCTTGACCATACACCCCGCCATGCCACATTCAGTGAGAAATGCATTAAAATCAGAAGACATATATTCCCCCCTCGATTTGGACGAAGGGTGCCCATTTTACATGCTGACAGATTTTCAGCCAAAACCAAAAATTTTTTGAAGCACATGAACACTTCGGACTTTGCGTTCAATGGATATACCCATGCATGGCCAAAAAAATCATCAATGAAATTCACGAAGTAAAGATAATTTCCAAACGAAGGTGTCTGCATAGGACATCACTATGTACAAGCTGCAATTTCTGAGTAGCCCGAAGTGAAGCATTTTTTGGAACTGAAGAGCACTGCATTTTGCCCAAAATAGAGCCTTCACAAACATGTTTTCCAGGCGCCTCAAGCTTGGGCAAAGAGGACACCATTTTATATTTTTGCAGGCGTAGCAAACTAGCAAAATTCAGATGACCAAAGCATGCATGCCAAAGCTTTGTACCTGAGATATCCTGAGAATAATGTACTACACATGCCAAATCATTCACAGATCTTTCATAGTCTATGAGATTATACAGCCCATGACATAAAATGCCGAAAGCAATAATCACATTTCCATTTGAAAGATCATGAATTGTACACTTCTCATCAACAAATTTCACAACCAAGCCAATCTTGGCTAATGTAGAAATTGATAATAGGTTCTTCTTGATCCCTGGCACAAATAAAGCATCTGACAAAGTGAAAGAACTACCATCAGCAATAGTCAAAATGATCTTACCAACTCCCATAACAGGATAAGAGGAGTTGTTGGCGCATGTAATAGTATTCCCTGTAGGGAGGCTCGAGTGAAGAGAAGAAACTACGCTATGAGGTAATATGTTTGCTCACCCCACTGTCAAAGTACCAAACATCTGAGTCTACTGCATACATGCATTGCTCATGAGAAGATGGGTCAAAACTCCAATCAATAGTAAACGCCCATTCTTCTTCCTGCACAAGATTAACAAACTTGGTTTTTGGTGTAGAGGCCTCTGCAACAACCATTCCAGCCTCTTTCTTCTTTGCCTCTTTTGCAGCCAATTTTGGATAGTTCTTTATGATATGATCATTCCCTTTACAGTACTTACAAACAATTTCTTCTTTTCTGATTTTTTCTCATCTTTGTCTTGGTTCTTCAAATGTGCAGTGTTTGAAGACTTCTGCTTACTAGTAGAAGAGCTCCATTTTCCTTTGCCCTTTTGACTAGCCAGGAAAGCTTGATCTGCAACATGCATAATGGACCTGTTCTGCCAGGACTGATCTTCTTGCAACAAAAGAGAGACTAACTCTTCAAATGACAAGGCATTTGGATTTCCTTTCATTATCAACCGAAGAGTAGAAGCAAATCTCTTATATGAATCAGGAAGACCATTTAGAACGGCCTACACAAGTGAGCTATCTGGTATAACCTCATTAGCAAAAATCAAGTGTTCCTTCAAGTCTTTGATCTTTGTTAGGAAATTTTCCATAGAATCACCTTCATTCATGTGCTCACTCTCCAACTATTTCCAGAGGTAAGCAACACAAGCCTCATTCCTACCTTGGTACAATGTGGTAAGTGTATCCCAAGCATCCTTAGCTATTCGGTAAGAGCGAATATGAGGAATAATGGCAGGTTTGAGAGACAAAGCTATCAATGCATGTGCCTGGGCATCTCTGCCATCCTAACAAATTTTCTTTGTAGTAGGTGCAGCAAAAACCGCAGGACGAATAGGAATATGCAGAATATCACCATCTTTGACACCTTCTGCATCAGCTTCAATACCTACAATTGTAACAATTGCAGTTGTAATAGGATGTTTCTCGACGCCCTGCACAATGATCCATAGTCCTTTTGCAACCAGCACATGTCGCATCATATAAGCCCATAACGGGTACATTAGGGCGAAAAACGGCCCAAAAAGGGCCGTGTAAGGATTTCAATTAGTTGTGCTTAATCGGGATTAAAGTTGTCAAATCCTTTAAGAAATTCCGTGTAAGTCATTTAAAACGTATCTCATGCAAATTTTGAAGAGAGAGAAACTCGTATCATATAATCATGAAACGTTTGTGTGATATCTTACGCCTCGAAGTTTGTGTGATATCTTACGCCTCAAAAGTTGAATTTTCCTCTTGTTCACGGACCTATATAATGTGTGCTGATGACGTTTTGCGCTTTTTTTCTCTACTTTTCATAGCAAGCCTGTTTCTCCCTTTCACGTCATTTTAGACACTTGCTGGTCATTTTTCATAGCAGACCATGGAGAACGTTAACCCAAATACTCTCGCTGAGCTTCCAAACAATCGAAATCATTGTAAAAAGTTCCATATCAACATTGCAGTTAGTCAGGAGTATGCGACGACAAGAAAAGTATTTCGAAGGGCTCTTCATCCTCTTGAAGTGGATGGATTGCGAAAGGAAGGCAAGAAACATATCGACATATGGACAGACGGATCTGTTTATCCAATTGATCCACAAACTGGAAGGTACCCCCCTTTTCATAATCTTCATGATCTGATTAGATTTGTGGGAGATGGTGAGGATGGTTTACGAGGCTATTGTTCAAGGCTCTGGGATATTTCAAGGAATTATGTACAATACATAAACTATTTACAAAACACACTACACCAGAAGAATTTACATATGAGGGAGCTAGAAAACAAATTATCCACTTTATCTTCTCAGTTAGAGTCTTTTAAAAAAATGAAAGAAACTCCTATAGGTTTGAGAATGCGGTCAAAACGAGTAAAACCTTTTTTAGATTTGACTGAAAAATCTGGCCAGAAAAAGAAAAGAATGAAAATTGTTAGAGATCATGTGACAAATGTGCTAGGTTTCAATATGTCAAGCAGTTTTGAGCGCATACATTTCTGTAATGAAATTTTGAGTCAAAACGATGTTTTAAGACTATTGAAACTAAATGAAAATACATGCTTGAAACGCCTTGTTTTTCAAAAACTCATGACAGAAATGAATCTTTTACTAGAACCATCTCAAATTCAAAATATTTGTGATAGTGTCGGAGTGAGTAGGAAAGGTTATAGAGCAATTTCAAAAGTTTGGTGTGAATTTTTAAAATGTAACAAAGTTAGAAGTTTTGGATTGCCTAGACCCCATCATGTAGGAAAGTTTCGGCTCTGCTTGAATAAGAAGATCACATCAATATTTGGTGAATATAAACATATTCACGGTAACATGCCTTACGAAGTAGGAAAACAAAAGTTACATTTCACTTACAATGCATTTAACAACATATGGATAGATGTTATAAAACTTCAAACATACATGGTTCAGTTCTATAATGTAAAAGAGCATGAATGTTTTGGTCTATTGAAATTTGTAATCAAACTTGATGAAGCTGAGCTTAAAAAACATCAAAAGATGGAGAGAATAAGCATTGCACTGATGAACAAAGCTTTGGACTATAGCCTTGGGAAATTGGATACTCCATCTCTCAAAGTACAATCAGAAATGGAGTTATGGTGGGTTGGCTGTGCTCAAGTTCCATCTGAGAGCCATAAAACACTTAAATGGTTATTCTCACAGACAAACATTCCAAATGTTATCTAAGGGCATCATGCAGGAGAATTGTTGAATGTCAAAGACTACGGAAACTTTCAAGTTGAGTGGCATTTGAGTGGAGACCTAAAGACACTCAAATGCATGTTTGGTATAAGTGGGGGAGCAAATTCTAAATACCCTTGCTTGTACTGCATGCAAAGCCCAGGCACAAATGGATGGATTACTAGAGCTGAGGGTGAAGAGGCTCCTTCTAGACAAAATGTTATTCTTCGTAACTACTCATCTTCTTCAATGATTTGGGATCCCATACTTCCAATAGCATTGACAAATGTACACATATGTACACTACATGCAGAGTTAAGAATCATTGACAAGTTGGTCTGTCTTCACTTGGATTATGCATATTCTATCAAGCCTACAACTCTTGCAGATGAATGCATAAAAAAATGTGAATGTCTTCTTTCAGAAATGGGGTTTCATGGTGGTGATGTTCATCTAAGAAAAGATCCAAAGCTTTCACAAAATACAGGTGATGTTTTACAGGATGTCTCAATGGGAGGTGCAAAAGCAAGGAGATTCTTCAGCAACCATGATGGCAAACAACTTAATGCCATGTGGAATTCATGGAAAACATTTTGTGAGGTCACGACTAATGTAAAAAGCAAACCAGAAATAGCAAAAAAGAGAATGGAGGTGTGGGTCAAACTAGATAATCTTTTAAAGATCATGAGGCAGCAAGTAACATCAAAAAGTTATGTGACAGATTTTAGAAAGGCGACCATAGAGCTTATAGAAACCATCATAGAGGCATGGGGTGCCAAAGACATAACATACTACTTGGTGAGCTCCAAAGATATTTTATTCAATTTATTTATTTTTAATTGAAATAAAGATCTAATGAAATTCTTCTGCTTTCCAGCATATTCTTCTTGTGCATGGTGCATTCTTTGCAGAAAAAGAACCACTTGCCATGTGGAACACCCAAGGCATGGAAAAATCTCATTATCAAGCAAGGACAAGCTTCTTTAGGTGTACAAGGAAAGGAGGAGGAGTAACAAAGAGCAATGCCTTCAGAGAGCTTTTTGATTGGTTCTTTAGAAGACAATTACAAAGGACCTCATGCCAAATATAATCAGAAGGATATGGCTATCTCCAGACAAATCATGTATCAATATCACAAACTGAAAAAGACCACATTTCAAACAGAGCTTTAATATTTGCAATCTCTTTTATTTCTTTGAGAAATAAAAGATGTCATGTATGTACATTTCATGATGTATTTTGCTTTGAAAAGAAATATGTCTACTACCATCAGATGACTTTGACCAGAGAATCAATAACAATTACACCAAAAAAATTTGCAATGTCTTATATCACATTGGGCAATTTCTGTATATGTACATTTGTTGAGATATAGAATTTGAAAAAATCAAGTCATTCCTTGAGCCTTTTTAAAGAGCTTGGCTTTGGCAAATCACCTCTATATCTCAGGAACTCTTTTCTCCTATATCCAACAATGCTTTTTAAATCTGACACCCCTGCAGCCATTGCATAGCTTGAATAACAAAGAAAGTACCCTGCCCTTGAAGCATTGAGTCCTGGGGCATATCCAAAAATTCTGAATGCAGTTGCTCTTTCAAGTAGTAAAACTCTGAAAGCATTAAAGGGTATTGGAGTAAAACCCATGTATTTTGATAGAGTCCTCAAGCAGAACAATGCAAAGTCTAGCTCCTCACTATAGTGCTTGTGAATAACACAAAAAGTGTCTGGGTTCAACTTTGGAAGATAGTGGATAATAGAATGAATATCCACCTTTGCTTTTCCTTTCTCTTCTAAGGCTTTTCTTGTTCCCTTGCCCCTGCCAAGGTAATTGTCTTCATCCAATAAAGTTAACTGTGATAAAAATGAAAAACATGGTTAGATGAAGTGCAAGCACACTTTAGGAAACATGTGAAGTAACTTGAAACTATTAGAAAGAAAAGCAAGAGACACGACTGATGCAAGCGATAAGGGTCTTCAGAGAAATTCAGACAATCGTTATCGCTTGCATCGGTCGTCATCAATATCTATTTGCAAACTGCCTAGAAACATCTAAGGTTTGATAAATGAGGGGAATTCCCACAAGCAAGACATGTATTATCATTGCTGCATGCAACTCCTAGACACGACCGATACAAGCGATAAGGCCCAGCGGAAAATATCCGATGGGCCTAATCGCTTGCATCGATCGTGATCCATTTCTGACACTTCGAATGGAGAACTTGGACAAATCTGATACAAGAAA
This sequence comes from Ceratopteris richardii, assembly GCA_020310875.1. NCBI lineage: Eukaryota > Viridiplantae > Streptophyta > Polypodiopsida > Polypodiales > Pteridaceae > Ceratopteris > Ceratopteris richardii. The sequence continues at coordinate 64,205,963 of CM035420.1, forward strand.
AAGATTTTGCATTGGTCCCATCTCATATCCTTAACCTAAAGACACGACTGATGCAAGCGATAAGGGTCTTCAGAGAAATTCAGACAGTCGTTATCGCTTGCATCGGTCGTCATCAATATCTATTTGCAAACTGCCTAGAAACATCTAATGTTTGATAAATGAGGGGAATTCCCACAAGCAAGACATGTATTATCATTGCTGCATGCAACTCCTAGACACGACCGATACAAGCGATAAGGCCCAGCGGAAAATATCCGATGGTCCTAATCGCTTGCATCGGTCGTGATCCATTTCTGACACTTCGAATGGAGAACTTGGACAAATCTGATACAAGAAAGAGATTTTGCATTGGTCCCATCTCATATCCTTAACCTAAAGTTCTTGAGAATATAGTTAACTATATAGCTTGACGTCATCTTCCTCAAGTCCAAACACGACCGATGCAAGCGATGAGGCCTGACGGAAAATATCTGATGGGCCTTGTCGCTTGCATCGGTCGTGATCGACTTATGACACTTCTAATGGAGAACTTGGACAAACTGACACAAGATAGAGATTTTGCATCAAGCCCATCTCCTCTCCTTTGCCTTTAAATCATGAGAATATATTTTACTACATACTTGACCTCATCTTCCTCTTCAAGTCTGAACACGACCGATACAAGCGATAAGGCCCAACGGGGATTATCCGTTAGGTTGTATCGCTTGCATCGGTCGTGGTCATTTTCTCACTTAAAAATGGAGATCTCGGACAAAAACTTTAATTGATAGAATATATCAAACAACATACCTTGACCTCATCTTCCTCCTCAATGAGCTCTTTTGAGTCAATACAAATTGTTCCTTTGTCCTCAGCGACATCCAAGAATGAATAGCCGCGTCCAAACGAGTATATTCCAAGTTGCTTCTGATGCTCATCAAACTCTTCATCAGCAAGTTTTGGCTTCTCTAAGATAGCTTTCTCAAAGCATTTTGAAAGAGCTTGTGATGAATCTTTGAATTGTTCATTAGACAAATCCAAATCAAGTCGCAAAAATTCCTCTCTTCTTTCTCCTTTCTTATTGATGAATCTCCTTGCAACTTCTTCTGCCTCAGCTATAGCTGCAAGACAGTAGTCCTCCCTTAGATTGAAAAGTTCCTGAATGTAAAATAGAGGTATGAAGTCTTTCCCAGAGATAAAGTAAAAAGGTAGATTTGGGAGAAGTAGGGACTTCTCAGACACTTGAACTTCTTCAGTTGGCTCCCTTATTGCAATCTCTGCTTTAAAAGTGGCCACATCAAAATCTTTGACCTGCTCTTCTTCTGCTTGGAGATTGATCTCCTCAACAATCTCCATGACACCTTTCATAGTTTTTGAGCTAGCCTCAAGTGCCAGCTCTAAGCAAGGCTCGTCTTCATCATGAACATTTTCCTCCCTTTCAACTGAGATATGACCAAGCCATATCAAGAAAGCAATGTTTAAAGGGAGCAAGCAGCAGTCCTTTTCATGCTCTGGGCATAAATCAAGCTTCGCTGGCAAAGGGGATATCCTTTTGCATTTTCTTGTGATTTTAGCCCTATCTATTGGATCCTTCCCAAAGATGTGAGGATGGACATAGGTTTTCTGAGAAATAGAAAGGATGCTCCCATTGACCAACCCCAAAAAAATCTCCCACTCATCCTTAAGAAAACTTTTTGAGTTCTCTAAGAGTTTTTCAAAATCAATTTCGGGGTTGAATATGGTCATTGCATCAGGAAAATAATCTACACTTAAACCCTCTTGAACCATGAAATCAAGAAGTTTCTCTGATGGAGAGACACTAAGGATCTCATTCATTCCCTCCATCTAAGCTGCAGCTTCTCTTGTATGTCTATTAGGAGAACACAACCGATGCAAGCGACTAGAGCGAGTCAACGTAGGTCAAACGGTGAAAATCGCTTGTATCGGTCGTGTCGGCGACGAAAGAAAAATACACATGTAGGTGACAAATTCTCTGAAGGTTGAAAGTTTGAGTTTGAGAAGAAATAGGTATTTATAGGCGAGGAGGGAAGAAACGATCAAATGAGGTGGACCAATCACAGAGTGCCACGTGGCAAAGTGTACGTTGCCCGATGCAACGGATAGATGACGTTGTCGTCGAGATTTGCTCTCCTCTCTCACTTGTGAAGGCCTACAAAAAACATATTTGGTGAAGGTAGTCGAAATTCCCCGAGAAGTCCAGGATGCATCAAGGATGTCAAAGGAGGGTCACATACAAAGTTTCAAAGAAATCAAGAAAGTCCATGGTAGCGGTCAAAGCTGGTCAAAGCTGGTCAAAGTTGGGAAATTAGGGCAAAAATTTCATTGTCACCAAATTAGATAAAAATCCATATACTTGTAAAGATTGTCAAAGGCAGTCTATAGCCCAAATTTCAGCAAAAAATGGATTTTGTAGCACATTGATATGCTATGTTCATTTTGTAAAAATGTAATTTTTCTAGTTTGACCCTACAAATTCTTGTATAGAAATTTATGTTAGCCATATGGTTTGGCATGTATAAAGACCATATGTGGATACATATTTGTATAAAGTTTCAAGGCTATCTGAGCTTCCTAGACACCTTAATGCCACCTTGCAAGCTTCCAAATGTAGTCAAACTTGTACAAGTTAGATTCAGATGGGAGTTTTTTCTGCATATTCCTGAAGGAGATCTTTGGAAACATAGTCCCACAATGTTTCATCTTCATCAAAGACTTTTTGGAGGGTCAAAGAGCACAAAGTCCAGTTTTCAAGGTCACCGCAGTTTTCTAGAATAAGAAAATTGAAGGCTTGAATGTCTGCCACATGTCAAAATATGATTAAACCATGTTGTATGGTCAAGATGAGCTCATATTCAAGTGTGGAGATGCACTAAAGCATAAAGGAAGGAGGATCCACGAATTTTTTCCATAAAAGAAGACTTTTTTTACAATCAAAGATCAATAATGCAGCATTTCTCCAAAAATAGTGGCTTATCTTATCCGAATTGATGTCAGCACTGATCTGACGGTCCAGATCATCCCCAGATCCAATGGTGGAGAATGAGGGCGCTTAAATTTCACTCCTTTACACTAGATTTGATAGAAAGAGCAATTCCAAGCCATTGATTTGATTAATCAAATGGTTGTAATCGAAAGTAGTGATCCTAGAGTTGAGAATTGATTTCTCTAGATCCAAGGGCCCAAATTCATTCAAAAAACTATATAAACCCCCCTCCAAACTCCTAGAGCATCATTTTTAGGCATCCATAGGGCTCATGCTAGCTTACGGTTTCCTTGAGACGATCACCCTCGGTTGAGCGAGTGAGGATCCAAGGTGAGCTAGTATGAGTATAGAACCTAGTTTCAAATTTAAGTTAGAACTCCAATCTAGGATAGGCTCTTGAAACCAGCATCTCTATCTTGACTCACCCTCGGTGGAGCGTGTGAGTGAGTTAGAGCTGATTTTAATGAGTCTTAGACTTCTTTAGTTAGACGTTACGAGCCTAGATAGACATAGGGTCACTGGAGTGGAACTCACCTTCTTACGTGTGACATTCGGTTGAACTGTCATGGTTTGAGGGTCGGAACCACCTTTGATCAGTAGAATACTTAGCATGACGTACCACGACGATATTTTACATGTAACTTAATTCAAATCCTTTTAATTCATGTCACTTGTCACTTGTCTCTTGTCTCTTGTCTCCTCTCTCAGTCTCTTAAGTATTTTTACATGTCTTCTATTTCTTCTATGTGTGAGAAGGCTCCGCAATATTGCGTTGAACCAGTGAGGATGTTTCCTTGAGCTTGTGAGTAAACTCTATTATCATAATTCACTTGCATGCATATAATCCATACATACCCATACATATTGATTAGTTTCTGAAAGTGTATAAGAAGCTCCAATATTGGACCATTCTTCCTTTCGAAACTGGTTTATGTGTAAGGATTCCATCTATTCACGTCATGCATACATATCATCCAAAGAAGACTATGCATATGAATTAGAATTAGGAAGTGTTTAAGAAGCTCCTTCAATGGACCATTCTTCCTTCCAAATTTGATTCGTGTGTATGGTTCTCTTTCATTCTTATCATTCATGTTCATAAATCTAAATTGCACTCCTACTTTCCCATTCCCATAATCATTTCAACATCTCTCTCCTCTCCATACTCAACATTAATTTCACTTTCATGTCCTTAAACCATCCAACATTCATTAGCTTCATACACCCTGTGTGTGCCACGACCGGACCCGATCCACCCGGATTGCGATCACCTCCACATTTGAACCCGACGTGAAACGCTTCGTGGCATTTGCTTCTGATCTTGTTGGGAGGTTGTGATCCATATCCTTTGTTTCATATTTTTCATCCTCATCATATCATCATCATCAGTCTTGAGTGTTGCACTGGATTTCTCACAATATCGTGCACATCTTCGTCGTGAAGTAAACGCATTTGTGAGAGATCTAGAGCATCGTGCATCACTTGCTTATTCACATAAGATGGAGGAAGGATTCAAATCCCTTATTGTTGAGAAACAAGGCCAAAGAATAGTCTCTTCTATGTTGAGAGAGAAGGGAAAATTCAATGGCATCAACATCACAAGCTACTTAGATTTGTTTGAAGAGCAATCTATGATTTTTGGTCTTCCCGAAGATCTTTTGATATCATTCTTTGAACGAATTGTTGATAGCTCTATCATAAACCGTGTCACTCAATATGATAGTCTTCCTTGGAGTGATTTTAGAAAGGAGATGCTCAAAGAATTCTATCTTGAAGATTATAGCCAACATAATCGAGATGGATTCTTACGATGGGTCAATTCTCCAAAGCCTAGTAGCTCTATTACTCACTTACAAAATGAGTATATTAGACGCTATGAACAACTTCCTAATGAGGATAAGATAACTTTGGAACCTGATCTTGTGATCAATTTTCTTAAGCTTCTTCATCCTGAAACTCGTAGGGAAGTTGAACGGCGATTAGAAGAACCAAATAAGCGCTATGGTCTTACTGACAATTGGCAAAAAGTGCGTAAAGTAGTAGAGGCTGTAGCCCATAGACATCAAAGACAATCCATGCTTTATGAGCAAACTAGTCTTCCTCAAGCTAGCCTTCCACAAACTAAGGAACAAGTTAGAGAACAATCCCATGCTATGCTTTTTGACTCTACTCCTATTCCTCAAATGATGGAGCCTACTCAAGGTTTTAAAGTAGAGCCAAATAAAAGTGTAGTTGAACTATCTCAAGTAGATATTCTCACTAAGCAAATGGAAAGTCTTATTGCTACACAATCCAATTTGGCCAAGACTATAGATGCTTTACAATCTAATTACACCAAAACTTTCCAAAATCAAATGAACCCAATGACTTTTCAAGAGCCTAATCAACATGTTATGGCTACCAATCAAAATCCACAAGTAGCTCCTACTCAAGCATATCAAGTTCCTCCAATGCATAATCCTCCAATGCATAATCCTCCAATGCATAATCCTCCAATGCATAATCCTTCAATGCAAAATCCTCATCCTCATGTGCAAAATCCTCAAATGTATCAAAACCTGTATCCTCAAGCTTCTCAAATAGCTTTTCAAAATCCTCAAAATCAAAATTTTCAAAATCATCAACCGTATAATATGGAAGCTCCTCTTGCACCTCAAGTACCACATGTTGCTCCCCAAGCTCCTCAAATACATCAATTGCATTTTCAAAATCCTAATTATCCTGTTCAAGCAATACCTTATCAACAAAATCCTCAATTTCAAAATTTCCCACCACAAGTTAATCAAAATCCTCAAAATCAAAATGGTTTTGTGTGTGGCCCTCGTAGGTGTCCTTGGTGTGATTCGTTAGAGCACTTTTTGAGAGATTGTGAACTATTGAAGGCTGCTAAGGAGCAACGACTAGTAATAGACATAGACAAAAAAATCTGTGACTATCGATCTAGGCTACCGTTGCAAGGAAATTATGGTAAGGGAGGAATGAAAAAACACTATGAAAATATAACCATAACGGATGTAGGAACTAGAGGAGTGAAACTAGAAGCTCTTGATGAACAAGTGGAATCAAGTAAACCCACAAAGGAAGGTGATTTTTCCATAGAGGCTTTAGTAAGAGCACGAGATGAGATTAGGAGAATAACGGCTTGGGAATCACCAATAGAAGATCAATCTCTTATTTCTCGCATATCCAATGTAGAAGAAAAACGAAAAAGAGATGAAGCTGAGCCTAGTGAAAGAAGAGTGACTCGAAAACAAACCTCAGAGGGAATAGAAACAATCATAGATCAGGGAGAAACATCACAATCTAAAGATAAAAAACAAGAATCACAACCCAATGAACAAAAACAAGAGGAGAAACAAAAAGGGAAGAAGACAAAGCAAAGAAAAATAGAACCAAAGCCTTTAGATAAACAAGAACAATCAAAACAAACTGAAGACCAAACACGAGAACATGAACAAAAACAAGACCCTGAGCAAAAACAAAAGAAACCAAAGAGAAAAGCTAAAGCCATCTTGATTTCAGAAATTGAGAGAAAAATAGATCCTATGGAGATTTTAGATGACATTTTGCTTAAGAGTCAAGTGACTATGTCTTTAGAACAAGTTTTCTCTATTGCAAAGCCTGTTTTTAAAGATAACTTTATCGGACTAATTAAAAGGAAGAGGTTTCCACTTAATCTAGATATTGAGATGCAAGATTCTCTAGATCAAGATCAAGCTATGAATGAAGCCTTAAACTTTGATGAATCTGATGAAGAGGACTTTGATGATGATGAAGTAAATGTTAATAAAAATTTCTTAGGACCTATTCAACATGACCATGAAAATCATGAAAACAATCCTGAAAGTCACTTTAAAAGAACATTTTGGTCTAGAGGTACATCAGAGATGCATGTTAAAATAGGAAATGATAAGAACACTATCACTGTAAATGCATTAGTAGATTCCGGCTCCGAAATCAATGTGATTTCAAGAGAAGTCTATGATAAGTTTCGATGGCCCATAGATAAAGATTGTGAATGGCGTATGAGAACTGCAGATAATGGTGTAGGTACCTTGTATGGAGCTTGTGCTAGTGTGCCCATATCCATAGGAGGAATCACAGAAGAGTTTCACTTTTTTATTCAAGATAATTGCTCCTATGAAGTTCTCTTAGGTCAACCCTTTATTTGTGAGAGTCGTATGGAAACTAAAGCCATGGATGATGGGTCTACCTATGCTAGATTTAAGTCTAAGGATGGAATGCAATCACTTCAAGTCATGACAGTAGGAGTGAATCATCCTAGGAATCGATTGTCAATTAGAAAGAAACCTATTGTTACTCAGGGTCATGAGCATGCTTGTAGTGATTGTGCACCTCGATTCATGTTTGGAGCTACATATGATCAAAATTTCGGATAGAATCCATTGTTGAGCGGGACAACAATGGATATTGGTTTGACATCTCGCATCCAACCAACATGTACAATAGTTTGTCACTTTGTTTTCCACATTCTAGATTAGATTTTCTTCATAAGAGTCAATTGTCCAAGTCTTTTATCCAAAGAACCCAAAAAAATTATAAAAACAACAAAATCATGGAACATGATGAGAACATTGAGCATGTGATTGAGACATCTCATTGTTTCTCTACTCTTGAGGAGTTAGAGTTATGTCTTCAACAAAATTCTAATTCCCATATTATTCTTCTTTCTTCCCTTGAGTATGCTCTAGTCCAAGAGTATGCTCTCAATGTTGACAAGTGCTCAAAATTTAACCAAACACATGATGCCTTAGTTGAAACAAAGTACAAAACTGCAGACAAAAAAATCAAACCCATAGCTCAACCATTACCTCAAGGAAGTAATGAAAAAATTATTGATGTGAAAAATGATCCAATTCTTCGGGATAAGAAAAACATAGGACATACATTCACGGATGAGACAATCAAACAGGTGAAAATTGGTAGAGATGATGACTTTCTTTTGCCAGCAGAGAGAGATAAATTTGAGAGAGTCATACGTAGCCATGGAAAAGCCTTTACTATGTATCCTCATGAGATTGGTTGTGTAGATCCTAAGCTAGTTGCACCTATGATAATCTTTACTATTCCACATAGTCCTATACCTGTTCCAAAGGCTCACTTACCTGAGCTAATGAAACTACTTAAGGAGAAGATAAACATGAGAATTTTAGAGCCATCTTTTGCACCTTACTCAAACAGATGGTTCATTGTGCCTAAAAAGAATGGGAAACTACGTTTTATTCAAGATCTCCAACCCGTCAATAAAGTCACCATAAGGAATGTAGGAACAGGACCCATTGTAGATGAGTTTGCTGAATCATTTTCAGGACATTCTATCTATTCAATGGGTGATTTATATTCTCGATATGACCAATTCCAGTTAGCAATTGACAGTCGTGACATAACCACAATGAAAACTCCTTTAGGCTTAGTGCGAATGTGTACTTTACCTCAAGGAGCGACTAATTCTGTGGCTCATATGATGAGTGCTATGAATATGGTCTTACATGATTTTATCCCTCATATAACTATGCCATTCATTGATGATATTCCAATTAAAGGGAGTGAGGAACGTGTAAAGGACATTACTGTAGATTCATCTGGATGTCGTACATTTGTTCTTGACCATATCTCTGATTGTGAAAGAATATTTCAACGATTTGAAGAGGTAGGTCTCACATTTTCCATAGAGAAATCTGTTTTTGGTGTCAACGAGGTGCTTATTGTTGGACATTTATGTGGCCATTATGGTCGAAAGCCATACCCACAAAAAGTTGATGCCATTAGCAAGATTTTTGAAACATGTAACAACGTGAGTGAGGTACGTAGATTTCTTGGTGCTTGCATCTTTTATGTTATTTGGATCCCACACTTTGCTCATGTTGCTGATTGTCTTTATGACTTGTTGAGGAAGAAACAAAAATTTATTTGGACTGACAAACACACTCAAGCTATGCGTAAATTGAAGAAATTATTGCTTAAAGCTCCCATCCTTAAGCGTGTAGACTATTCTGCTAACAAACCTATTATATTGACTGTTGATACTAGTCCTATTGGTATAGGTTGGGTCATAAGTCAAGATGATAGTGAAGGGAATAGATATGCAATTAGGTTTGGTGCCAAAATTCTACATGAAACACAATGAAAATATCCACAAATCAAACGAGAACTATGGGGTATGGTAACAGCTTTGAAAACAGACAAAGAATATTTCATTGGTGCAAATGTCAAAGTTGAGACTGATTGTTTGCCTCTCATTGGAATGATAGCCAATTGTTCATCTCCTGATATAGCCATGCTTAGATGGATCTCATATATTAAGTTCATAAATCCTGAGTTAGTTCATATTTCAGGTAAGACAAACTCAGTTGCTGATATGTTATCGAGAGCTAGATTTGATGATGATCTTGAAAGTGATCTAATAAAGAATGTGAATTTAGTTGACTATGTTCCACATATATATGAGTATGAGAAATTTCATGAGTCTGAGTACGAAGATGAATGGAGAGACATAGGAAAGTATCTCAGTACACTACAACCATTACCTAGCTGGACTACGAATAGATTCCGTAACATTAGGAAACGAGCTTATAACTTTTTCCTATGTAATGGTTATCTTTGGAGACATGCTAAGGGTAAGGTTAAGAATCCACAACGAGTCCTAGGAAAGAGAGGTCTTCAATTGCAAGTAATGAAGGAAATGCATGAGACATTATGGGCCGGTCATAAAGGATTTTTTGGAACATATGAAAAAATTAGAAGTACCTATTATTGGCCTAGGATGTATGTTGACATTAGTAGCTATGTTTCTACATGTTCTACTTGTCAACTTCATTCATCAGTCAAACATAGAGATCCGTTGCATCCTACTTATCCACCTTGTATTCACTACAAGTGGGTAGTAGATCTTGTAACTATGCCTAAAGGTATCGACAAAATGCGTTACATTGTACTTGCAAGAGAAGACTTAACTAATCATGTAGAGGGACGTGCACTACGATCTAAGACCACTTACAATGTTTGCAAATTCTTGCTTGAAGATGTCATAAGTCGCTTTGGGTACATAGAGAAAGTAGTTGCCGATCGTGGAGAGTTAAATGCGAGAGAAGCTAAAGAGTTCTTTGAGTGTCACGGTATTCGTTTGTCTCTCACTACTACATATAATCCAGAGGCCAATGGTAAAATAGAGAGAGGGCATCCACCTATTGTGAAAGCCATGTCTAAACACGTACTACTGGATATATGCCTGCTGAACTCATGTATTGTCAAAAACCATTGTTTCCAATTCAGTCTCATATTTGTGCATGGTCAAATTTGCCTTGGTCTGAAAACATGTCTACTGATGATTTTTTGAGTTTGCGTATTAAACAGTTAGAACAAGGTAAATTAAGACTTGATGATGCTGTTGAAAAATTCAGAGAATCTAGAATGAAGAACAAGCATTATTTTGATAAAACTCATCGATTGCGTCCTAAGCCAATCAAAGTAGGAGATTGGGTGCTCATTTATGATAGTACATTCGACTCTCAATATGATGCACGCAAAAAGCTCACTCAACGGTGGTTTGGGCCATACATTGTATCAAAAGTCAACAACAATGGTATGTATGCTCTTTGTGAATTAAATGGTGTTGCACTAAAAACTTTGATTGCAGGTAAAAGGATAAAGTTATTCAAGAAGCGTGATAATGACGAGTACATTTTGGATGAGGACATTGAAGAAGATGACAACAATGAGGCCGATTCATAAACAGGAGTATCCATGTTATAAAAAAATAAAAAAAGAAAAAAAAAATGAAAAACATCATTAATTTTTCAAGTTCATGTTGCTTTGTTTTTTTTCAAGTTCATTCTATTTTTTTTCCATGCTTGTTTCATGCATGTTTTTTTCAGTCTTTGCATCACATTGCATATCCACATCACTTGAGTCAAAATAGGCAAATGATGATTTCTCTACTTGTGTAAAATTGTATCTTAAGTAGTAACTTATCTACTAAGAAATTGATTATAATCTAGGATTGTGGAAAGATAGGGCATGTAGACTTGGAGGTTTATTTTGGTGACATGAATTTCATATATAAACATGCATATGTATCCAGTATCGAAAGCATAATTGTTGAAATCCTAGCTCCTGCTATTGCGTGTTTCTACATCCTTAGTCCATCTCACAACACTTGTATCGGAGTTTAAACGACTGTTCTCCGTCATCAAAAATGGTTGTACCTTGTATCGGGGTTTAATTTTTCCTCGTCAAAAAAAAAAAAAAAAAGCTACATGTTACCAAGAAGTTTACACTTTCTTCCACCCCAAAAAAGTGATCGTAACCATAAAGTTGCCGAATCATCATCATCATCGAAAAAAAAAAAGAGCAAGCCAAAGGAGGATAAAGAGGCATAGTAGAATAAATCACGGGCTATATAAGCAGATTTATGCATTAGTGGAGTTTAGTTAGATTTCCTTGCATGTTATTAGAGAAAGAGCATATTCATATTTATGTAGGAAAGGAGTTGATCTAAAATAAGCTAAAGATGAAAGATGTCTCTTGAAAATCCTAAATCTTTGTTTATAATCATATTTAAGGTAGATTGCTTTATGAAAAAGGTACAAAATTTTCTTCAAGATGAGAGGAACTGATGCTTAAAACGACTCAATACATCCACTTCCACTTCATATTGATGCTTGTTTTTTTTTCTTTCTTGTTGCCAATGTTGCTTGTTCATTTGCATATATGTTGCCTATTTGTTCATGCATATTCATGTTTCCTGTTTCAATTATTTCTTTCATGCAAATTTTGCTTCATGTCACGTTACCTACTTATTCATGCATATAATCAATTTTCCTTCCATCTTTCTTATGTTGCCTATAAAAGAATTTGATGCCTGGAACATTTTGTTTTTCACAGATGCTAGAGTGGCGCTTCCGAAGGAATCGCAGGTTTAGTGGGGGCGAATGTCGTCGAGATTTGCTCTCCTCTCTCACTTGTGAAGGCCTACAAAAAACATATTTGGTGAAGGTAGCCGGAATTCCCCGAGAAGTCCAGGATGCATCAAGGATGTCAAAGGAGGGTCACATACAAAGTTTCAAAGAAATCAAGAAAGTCCATGGTAGCGGTCAAAGCTGGTCAAAGCTGGTCAAAGTTGGGAAATTAGGACAAAAATTTCATTGTCACCAAATTATATAAAAATCCATATACTTGTAAAGATTGTCAAAGGCAGTCTATAGCCCAAATTTCAGCAGAAAATGGATTTTGTAGCACATTGATATGCTATGTTCATTTTGTAAAAATGTAATTTTTCTAGTTTGACCCTACAAATTCTTGTATAGAAATTTATGTTAGCCATATGGTTTGGCATGTATAAAGACCATATGTGGATACATATTTGTATAAAGTTTCAAGGCTATCCGAGCTTCCTAGACACCTTAATGCCACCTTGCAAGCTTCCAAATGTAGTCAAACTTGTACAAGTTAGATTCAGATGGGAGTTTTTTCTGCATATTCCTGAAGGAGATCTTTGGAAACATAGTCCTACAATGTTTCATCTTCATCAAAGACTTTTTGGAGGTTCAAAGAGCACAAAGTCCAGTTTTCAAGGTCACCGCAGTTTTCTAGAATAAGAAAATTGAATGCTTGAATGTCTGCCACATGTCAAAATATGATTGAACCATGTTGTATGGTCAAGATGAGCTCATATTCAAGGGTGGAGATGCACTAAAGCATAAAGGAAGGAGGATCCACGAATTTTTTCCATAAAAGAAGACTTTTTTTACAATCAAAGATCAATAATGCAGCATTTCTCCAAAAATAGTGGCTTATCTTATCCGAATTGATGTCAGCACTGATCCGACGGTCCAGATCATCCCTAGATCCAATGGTGGAGAATGAGGGCGCCTAAATTTCACTCTTGTACACTAGATTTGATAGAAAGAGCAATTCCAAGCCATTGATTTGATTAATCAAATGGTTGTAATTGAAAGTAGTGATCCTAGAGTTGAGAGTTGATTTCTCTAGATCCAAGGGCCCAAATTCATTCAAAAAACTATATAAACCCCCCTCCAAACTCCTAGAGAATCATTGTTAGGCATCCATAGGGCTCATGCTAGCTTACGGTTTCCTTGACACGATCACCCTCGGTTGAGCGAGTGACGATCCAAGGTGAGCTAGTATGAGTATAGAACCTAGTTTCAAATTTAAGTTAGAACTCCAATCTAGGATAGGCTCTTGAAACCAGCATCTCTATCTTGACTCACCCTCGGTGGAGCGTGTGAGTGAGTTAGAGCTGATTTTAATGAGTCTTAGACTTCTTTAGTTAGACGTTACGAGCCTAGACAGACATAGGGTCACTGGAGTGGAACTCACCTTCTTACGTGTGACATTCGGTTGAACTGTCATGGTTTGAGGGTCGGAACCACCTTTGATCAGTAGACTGCTTAGCATGACGTACCACGACGATATTTTACATGTAACTTAATTCAAATCCTTTTAATTCATGTCACTTGTCACTTGTCTCTTGTCTCCTCTCTCAGTCTCTTAAGTATTTTTACATGTCTTCTATTTCTTCTATGTGTGAGAAGGCTCCGCAATATTGCGTTGAACTAGTGAGGATGTTTCTTTGAGCTTGTGAGTAAACTCTATTATCATAATTCACTTGCATGCATATAATCCATACATACCCATACATATTGATTAGTTTCTGAAAGTGTATAAGAAGCTCCAATATTGGACCATTCTTCCTTTCGAAACTGGTTTATGTGTAAGGATTCCATCTATTCACGTCATGCATACATATCATCCAAAGAAGACTATGCATATGAATTAGAATTAGGAAGTGTTTAAGAAGCTCCTTCAATGGACCATTCTTCCTTCCAAATTTGATTCGTGTGTATGGTTCTCTTTCATTCTTATCATTCATGTTCATAAATCTAAATTGCACTCCTACTTTCCCATTCCCATAATCATTTCAACATCTCTCTCCTCTCCATACTCAACATTAATTTCACTTTCATGTCCTTAAACCATCCAACATTCATTAGCTTCATACACCCTGTGTGTGCCACGACCGGACCCGATCCACCCGGATTGCGATCACCTCCACAACGTGGATCAATCAAATCATGCCACGTGGAAAAAGATGTTGGAATTCGCAACGGGTATCTGACGTGGACCAATCGGGGCATGCCATGTGGCACAACGATCAACTCAATTTTGGGACCTATTTAAGCTTCCCTATTCATTTGCTTCAGTTTATTTTGTCAACACTTGCCAAGCGCGGAGGTTCCATTGCCACCAAGTTTTTTGGCTACTTCACAATTTCTATAGAGAGCGCTCTCTCCGTAAGGTAATGTGGACACGACCGATGCAAGCGATTAGGGACATCCGAGATTTTTGGATAACCCTAATCACTTGGATCGGTCATGTTTTTTAAATACCTTGCAAATTTAGGTTTCTTTTGTGTTGCTTGAGTATAACGCATTGTTACCTTTATTTTAACTTCTATTTATTGAAATATGATGATGAATTCAGGGACGACCGATGCAAGCGATGAGTGACATCCGAGCATTTACAGATGACTGTTATCGCTTGGATCGGTCGTGTCTCTAGTGAGACAAGTTCCCTGAAGGTTGAAAGTTTGAGTTTGTGAAGGAAGTAGCTTTCTATAGGCGAGAAGGGAAGAAACGATCGAATGAGGTGGACCAATCATAGAGTGCCACGTGGTAAAGTGTACGTTCCCCGATGCAACGGATAGATGATGTGGATCAATCAAATCATGCCACGTGGAAAAAGACGTTGGAATTCGCAACGGGTATCTGACATGGACCAATCGGGGCATGCCACGTGGCACAATGATCAACTCAGTTTTGGGACCTATTTAAGCTTCCCTATTCATTTCCTTCATTTTTTTCTGTCAACACTTGCCAAGCGTCGAGGTTCCATTGCCACCACGTTTTTAGGCTACTTCACAATTTCTATAGAGAGTGCTCTCTACGTAAAGTAATGTGGACACGACCGATGCAAGCGATTAGGGACATCCGAGATTTTTGGATAACCCTAATCGCTTGGACCGGTCATGTTTTTTAATATCATCGAGTCTTTGATCATAGCTTGCAAATTTTGGTTTCCTTTGCTATGCTTGAGTATAACGCATTGTTACCTTTAGTTTTACTACTATTTATTGAAATATGATGATGAATTCAGGGACGACCGATGCAAGCGGTGAGGAGCATTTACGGATAACTCTTATCGCTTGGATCGGTCGTGTCTCTTACAGTGGAACGAGTCATTGATTATAGTTTTCCAATTATCTTTTTCTTAGTGGCAATTGAGTATTTTGCATTGTAAGATATATTTTATTGATATTTGATGATAAATTTAAAGACGACCGATGCAAGCGATCAGGGACATCCGAGCATTTCCGGATGACTACTATCGCTTGCATCGGTCGTGCCTCTGATAGTGGAAAGAGTCATTCATTTTAGTTTTCCAATTATCTTTTTCTTAGTGATAATTGAGTATTTTGAATTGTAAGATATATTTCATTGATATTTGATGATAAATTTGAAGACGACCGATGCAAGCGATCAGGGACATCCGGGCATTTCCGGATCACTGCTATCGCTTGCATCGGTCGTGCCTCTGATAGTGGAAAGAGTCATTGATTACAGTTTTCCAATTATCTTTTTCTTAGTGATAATTGAGTATTTTGCATTGTAAGATATTATTTATTGATATTTGATGACTAATTTAAAGACGACCGATGCAAGCGATCAGGGACATCCGGGCATTTCCGGATGACTGTTATCGCTTGCATCGGTCGTGCCTCTGATAGTGGAAAGAGTCATTGATCATAGGTTTTTGAGAGTAAGTTTTGACAGTGGAAAGAGTCAGTGATCATAGTTTTTTGAGAGTAATATTCCACTTTTCCTAATTCCTTGCCTAAAGACTGATTTTTTGCAGAGTATGGCTAGAACCAAAAAGATAGCAAGGAAGTTGTACCCTGAGGGTCAGGACAAAAATGCCCAAGGGGAAAATGTCCAGGAGCAAAATTCCCAGAAGGTTCAAGCCAATGTGCCAGTATCTTCAAAAAAAAGGGTCAAGTACCATGTAAAGTCCTTGAGGGAAATTAGAAGAGCTCAAAAGTCTGTGGGATTGTTGATCCCAAGACTTCCATTTATGAGAGTTGTCAAGCAGATCTCAGCCAACCTCTGTTCTTTGATGAAGACCTCATCCTTTGTCAATGTGAGGTGGCAAACTCAAGCACTGCTATGCCTGCAAGAAGCTGCAGAGGACTTTGCTATTGATTTTATGAATGATGCCTACTTATGTGCTGCTCATTCTCATAGGGTAACACTAATGGCGAAGGATTATGTTATTGTTTCAAGAATAAGATATAAGTTTGATAAAGCTCTGGTTCCTATTGATCACCGCGATAAAAAATTCTTCAATATTTTAAATATACCTCCAGCTCGAGCACCTAAAACAACAGTTGTCATTGAAGAGATCAACGCTCAAGTCACTCATGATCATGAAACTAGAACTGCAGCAAATAGTGAGGAGGGGTTGGAAGATTTATTTATGTACAAATTGTATGTAGTTATGCCAATCTTCATCTGGAAGATGGTCACAGCTGTATTGAACCTCTTGAGAGTTTAACAAAAGTTCATTGGATGGTCCAATTACGTTTATTAATGTCACAATTATGAATGCATTGTGGGTTTCTTACTTCATTCTTGCTGGAAAGTGTTTAAATTGGAGAAGTTACAGAAGGACATAAAGAATTAAGAGGACACGACCGATACAAGCGATACGGGGAATCGGAGAATCTTGGATTGCCCCTATCGCTTGCATCGGTCGTATTATCCATTTCATCGTTGTTGCTAGTCAAATCTTTACGCAAGTTCACTTCTTGAAGTCTCTCGCGGTAGTTTGCTAACACGACCGATGTAAGCGATAAGGGCCATCCGACAATTTCAGATTGCACTAGTCTCTTGCATCGGTCGTCTTCACTTATCTCGTCTCCTCTGCTTTATGCCTTAAGACATGCTCTTCTAATATTGAAATACCAAACCTTGGATTGGAATTTGCACCAAGTTCTCCACACTCTCTTATATTACTTGTTATGTGTACCATGATAATTTCTCTTGCATTACTTGAGGACAGAAAAGTTGGATAGAATCAAATTATTTAACTGAGAATAGTGTGCACCTTTGATAGACTATAATTATTAAATTGAAATTAGATATTGAATTCTAGATCTCTTCTTCATCTAGAATTAACTTATGCAAGTTCCTGTATAATTATTTCTTAATCATCAATTCACTCCTGCAAAAAAAAATCAATGGAAATATGAAATTAAGGACCTAAAAAATATCTAAGACATTTAAAATTAATAATTTAACACACATTGTTTGTAACCATCCTGCCAAGAAAATTCAATGGAAGTATCAATAGAAGCTTCTATTAGATGAAGATACAGTATGTAAGAATGTCAGGGTTAACTTGTTACAATCTTAAAGGTTGGAACTTAATCACCCTTGGTGGCAGGCAGCTGATGCAAGATAATGATTTCTCTGATCTAATGTTAACTATTGCATCGTCAATTGAGAATCTACACTGAGATGATACCTCATCAAGGTATTCTAGAAGCTCCCTTACATTTCTGAGATTCCAATTTGCAGTGACAATTATTTTCCTTGATTGAAAATCTGGATGAATCAATACTTCTAACTCAAATTTTGGACAGCTCTCCTCTGAGTCCAAGGCTATCCAAAGTCCAAGCTTTTTTTTCCACCTTCTATAGTCATATCCTAGAACCAGAGATTGTCGACATATCTGATATGAGATTGAAAGAGAATTGGGACTAACTTTACATAAAATAATGTCACCTAGCTTTTGAACTTCTTTGCTATCCCATTCCCTACCTAAAACATCATCAATCTCTGAAATAGGGACTCTCCTATTCAACCACATTGTTTTTGTTTTCTGTAATAACATGTTTTTAAAGCATGCTACAAAGACATGAATAGGCAAAAACCATTGAATCTTTATCCTTCTCGAAATTCGGCCTGCTGACATTGCCTTCTGGATGTCAAATTTAATTTTGCAGAGAAAACTTGAAACTGTTGAATGATCAGGAGCATCCCAATCTAATGAAGAGATGCAAGGACTAGGTACGTGTACAAGAATTCCATAAGAACTCCTCCCTGACGGCACTTGATAATCTGCATAATGGACAAGTAACTCTATGCTATTGAAAAATTGAACAGATTTCTCTGCATACATGAGTTCTGCATATTCCTTATGAAGAACTCTGAATGTTCCTGTTAAACATTCAACAGGTTGCCATTCCACAATATTGGAAGGAAAGATATCTGCAATACAAAAACATATGTTTCATTATACAAAATCAACTGGAATGATAGAAGAGCATTGTCAAACTTCACTTACAGTACGAAGGGAATTGCAGATGATTTTCTAGAACAAGATCCTTAGCGGTGTACACATGCTGTACTCGTGCAAACCAACCGCATCTCTTCAATTTGAAACTGAGAATACGTCCCTTCCAATGGTTTCTTGTGTTGTCTCTTTTGGCACGCTTGACTTTATGGGCACCTCTACAGCTAGGAAGCATAGTTACCCAGTCATTTACTTTCACGGAAAGAGGTTTCCACAAAGAATCCTCTCTTCTGTTGTAAACCTCACATGAAGTTACGCGATTGGAAGGACGACGAGAAGAAGAAGCCATTTGAACTTAGGAGAAGAAGAATGTTCAAAGCGAGAAACCCACGTTCACAAATTTTGGCAGTATTTATAGAAAAAAAGGCTTTGTACACGTGGAAACTTTTGATTTGATGTTAACCCTATCGTTGAATGATCATGACATTTTGTGAACCCAAAAATATTTCGTATCTTCAAACATCAATTCCTTCTTGGAAATTCGAGAATATGCTTTGTGTAGTGTGCAAAAGTATCTTTTTTTGCATCAAACCGAAAAATTGTACACTGAATACGAGACTCTTCATCACTTTAGCGGTGCTTTGAAAGAAAATTGTATTAAAAAAAGAAATTCTCCATACGGTTAAAAGAGACAGCAATGTTATATTCTTGTACACGTGGAAAGACGCTATTTGTCAATTTCCTTAATCTCTCATTAGCAAACAGCCCCTTTTCGGCCGTTTTTTGCCCTAATGAGTTGGTACCATCCAACTTATCCTCAACAGCCAACATACCGAATACATCACTGCTTTTAGCCATGGCCGGTGACTAAATACCTTGATGCAAAAAAATGATTCTATCTCAAAAAGTTGAACAAAACTAGTCAGATAAATTCTGCTAGACCTGTAGTAGACTTTGAGACGCTTATATTGGCGAACAGAAACTGGTATATACCTTTGGCACAAAAAGACAAAATAGCATACACAAGCACTATGATAGTGTGTTCGGAGGCCGAAATGAGCTTAGATCACGATTTCGGCACGACAAAGTAAAGATGTTTTGATCTCGGGAACACGCTGAGTATGCTTACCAAAATTCGTGCGATTCTTAGACTGCAACTAGAGGAGTGTGGACGGCACCCTAGATGAAGCGACGACCTGCTCTGATACCAATTGTTGGAGTTATAGATCTTTGAAAGCATGCGAACAACACAAGGAAGAAGAAGAAGCTTGGAGCACAACACACAATATTGAATGTATTACTAGAGAATTTTCAAAGATAAGTAACCCATAAGAACAATAGGCATATATACAAGCCGGGGGAAAAAACCTCCTAAAGAGGGAAAAAAGTGCACGGGTGGTCCTAGTGTGTTCACACACATCACTACCTAAATATATCAACAACACCTACATTTACTCCTTTGGCTTACTCCCAAGCATCGCCTGAAGCATGGAACTTAGGCATAAATTTGGAATCTTTGGCTTCCCTAGAATCCATGGCTCCCTTGGCAATCATTGGAAGCCATTAACTCCTTCAGGTTACTCCAAGGCATTGCCTAACGCATAGAACATAGGAATAACTTTGGCATCTTTGGCTTCCCTGGCACCCATGGCTCCCTTGGTGACGATTGGTAGTCGTTTAATCATTTGGCTTACTCGAAGACCTCACCCAAGACATAGATCTTAGGCATAACTTTGGCATCTTTGGCTTCCTTGGCACCCATGGCTCTATTGGCAATCTTTGGCAACCATTGGCTATGCACGAATCCTTTTTAATTTATGAGTGGCAATAAAGAGTTTTATATTCTCCAAGGAGGGAGGAATCGAACCCACAACCTAACTCTCACAAGGAAAGTGTTTTACTATTACACTATCTCTTTGTGTTATCACTTTAGTTCTCTTTTCTTATGTTTAATACAACTTCCATCTCTTTCTTAATTCTTCAATTCCCAAGAACAACCCTTCTTTTTACATTTTAATTCAAGCAATGTCAAAATTGTTTTAACATATCTAGCAAGAGGGTTTTGTTCTCTACAGACTCATGTGCCCTATAAACATGATGGAGGATTTTTGTGCGTCATTTCTACCTGAGGAACCACTAGAGCAAAACTTACCCAACAAAAATCTTTTGAAAAATTAAAACATGCACTTTCACATGAAGTTGTTTTACAATTGCTTGATTTTTCACAACCATTTCATGTCCTTACTAATGTTAGTGGTTAAGGAGTTGCACTACAACATATCTAGGGCATACCCTCGAAAGATTTGGGAAAGCCACTTAGCCTCGGAACAACTACTCCTCGGAACAACTACGTCGATATGAGCGTCAGTATAAACGTCGATAAGTCACTGGAAATTACCGACGCTCATACCGAGAGTCATACTGACGCTCCGTTTTTAACCGGGCCCGGGAGCAAACATTTGACATTTCAAGCATTTTGAACTTAGATCTTTGACTGTCGACTTTGCGCGTGCGAGCAACGTACCTCTGTTTGTCACTGTTTCTCTCTTTCTCTCTCTCTCTCTGTCCCTCTCTTTGTCTCTCTCTCCCCCTCCCTCTCTCTCTCTTTCTCTCTCTCTCCCCCCCTCTCTCTCTCTAGATTGAAGCACACCTCTATCTCTCCAGATCTAAAGTTTTGGTAAGTATATCGCACATACTATAGCACTCTTTTTTCTTTCTTTATGTTTTTGCTTTTCTAATATCTTCTCTCTTTAATTTTGCAAGAGATTTTGGATCAAGTCTTTGAAAATTCGACGAAAGACAACTTCAAGTGGAATTTGACGACCACGATTCAAACAATTACATTGATGTAAGTAATTGTTTTGTTTTCGATTGACATAGAGAGAGAGAGAGATACATATACATACACACTCACATATGTATAAACACACACATGCATATCCATACACACATACACACATGCATATGCATATACACATGCATATGCATACACACATACACAATGCATATGCATACACACATACACAATGCATATGCATACACACATACACAATGCATATGCATACACACATTCATATGCATAGCAACATGTGTATGCATACACACATGCATATGCATACACGCATGCATATGCATACACACATACATATTAAATCATACACATGCATATGCATATGCATATGCATACACACATGCATATGCATACACACATGCATATGCATACACACATGCATATGCATACACACATGCATATGCATACACACAAATGCATATGCATACACACAAATGCATATGCATACACAAATGCATATGCATACACACTATGCATATGCATATGCATACACATGCATATGCATATGCATACACATGCATATGCATATGCATACACCTGCATATGCATACACACAAATGCACATGCATATGCATACACACAAATGCACATGCATATGCATACACACAATGCATATGCATACACACATGCATATGCATACACACAAATGCATATGCATATACATGCACATGCACACATACACACATACACACATACACACATACACACATACACACATGCACACATACATACATGCACACATGCATATGCATACACACATGCATATGCATACACATGCATATGCATACACATGCATATGCATACACATGCATATGCATACACATGCATATGCATACACATGCATATGCATACACATGGATATCCATACACATCGATATGCATACACATGCATATGCATACACATGCATATGCATACACATGCATATGCATACACATGCATATGCATACACATGCATATGAATACACATGCATATGCATACGCATGCATATGCATATACATATGCATGCATAAACATGCATATTCATACACATGTATATGCATACACATGCATATGCATACACACAATGAATATGCATACATACAATGCATATGCATACACACAAATGCATATGCATATGCATACACACAAATGCATATGCATATGCATACACATGCATATGCATACACATGCATATGCATACACATGCATATGCATATGCATACACATGCATATGCATACACATGCATATGCATACACATGCATATGCATATGCATACACATGCATATGCATATGCATCCACATGCATATGCATATGCATCCACATGCATATGCATATGCATCCACATGCATATGCATATGCATCCACATGCATATGCATATGCATCCACATGCATATGCATATGCATACACACATACACACATGCACACATGCATATGCATATGCATACACATGCACATGCATACGCATACACATGCACATGCATACGCATACACACATGCATATGCATACACACATGCATATGCATACACACATGCATATGCATACACAAATGCATATGCATACACACAAATGCATATGCATACACATATGCATATGCATGCACACAATGCATATGCATACAAACACATGCATATGCATACAAACATGCATATGCATACACACATACATATGCATATGCATATGCATACACACATACATATGCATATGCATATGCATACACACATGCACACATGCATATGCATACAAACATGCATATGCATACACACAATGCATATGCATACACACAATGCATATGCATACACACATGCATATGCATACACACAATGCATATGCATACACACATACAGATGCATATGCATAGACACCATGCATATGCATACACACATGCATATGCATACACACAAATGTACATACAAATACACATACACATGCATATGCATATGCATACACACATGCACACATGCATATGCATACAAACATGCATATGCATACACACATGCATATGCATATGCATATGCATACGCACATGCACACATGCATATGCATACAAACATGCATATGCATACACACATGCATATGCATACACACATGCATATGCATACACACAATGCATATGCATATACACAATGCATATGCATACACACAATGCATATGCATACACACATACACATGCATTTGCATACACACAATGCATATGCATACAAACACATGCACACATGCATATGCATACAAACATGCATATGCATACACACAATGCATATGTATACACACAATGCATATACATAGACACATGCATATGCATACACACATGCATATGCATACACACATGCATATGCATACACACAATGCATATGCATATACACAATGCATATGCATACACACATACACATGCATACACACATGCATACACACATGCACACATGCATATGCATACAAACATGCATATGCATACACACAATGCATATGCATACACACAAGGCATATGCATACACACATACACATGCATACGCATACACACATGCATATGCATACACACAAATACACATACACATGCATATGCATATGCATACACACATGCACACATGCATATGCATACACACATGCATATGCATACACACATGCATATGCATACACACATGCATATGCATACACACAATGCATATGCATACACACATACACATGCATATGCATACACACAATGCATATGCATACAAACACATGCACACATGCATATGCATACACACAACGCATATGCATACACACACGCATATGCATACACACAATGCATATGCATACACATGCATATGCCTATGCATACACACATGCACACATGCATATGCATACAAACATGCATATGCATACACACATACACATGCATATGCATACACACATGCATATGCATACACACATGCATATGCATACACACAAATGCACATGCATATGCATACACACAAATGCACATACAAATACACATACACATGCATATGCATATGCATACACACATGCACACATGCATATGCATACAAACATGCATATGCATACACACATGCATATGCATACACACAATGCATATGCATACACACAATGCATATGCATACACACATACACATACACATGCATATGCATACACACATGCACATGCATACACACATGCACATGCATACACACATGCACATGCATACACACAATGCATATGCATACACAGATGCATATTCATACACACAATGCATATGCATACACACATACACATGCATATGCATACACACATGCATATGCATACACACATGCATATGCATACACACATGCATATGCATACACACATGCATATGCATACACACATGCATATGCATACACACATGCATATGCATACAAACATGCATATGCATATGCATACACATGCATATGCATATGCATACATATGCATATGCATACACATGCATATGCATACACACATACACACATACACACATGCACACATGAATATGCATAAAAACATGCATATGCATACACACAAATGCATATGCATATACCAACATGCATATGCATATGCAAACAACATATGCATACAAACATGCATATGCGTACACACAAATGCATATGCATACACAAATGCATATGCATACACAAATGCATATGCATACACAAATGCATATGCATACACATGCATATGCATACACATGCATATGCATACACATGCATATGCATACACATGCATATGCATACACATGCACATGCATATGCATACACATGCACATGCATATGCATACACATGCACATGCATATGCATACACACATTGGATCAGATGGGATCTTCACATTGGATGAGATGGGATGTCCACATACATCTTGGGGAGTGCATGACCATGAAGACTCCAAAATATATCATATACGTAATGGAGCTCCAGTTATGGATGCAGTCGGGAAGTCAATGTGTCAGCGCATTCGACAACTTTGCTCCATAGGGTTTGGACATTCTGTAATGCTAAAATGGAGCGAACAGGATAGGGATTCTACAAACAATATCACACAATCGATATATGAAGAGTACGGGCTAGGACCTGGGAATCCTATTGTGAGTTGGGAATGGATTCAGCATATGGCACGCGAGGTGATGTCTCATCAACGATAGGAAGCTCGCGATGGTTTTAGAGCAGGCTTACCGAAGCGTGTGTGGTTAGATTATGAAGAGTGGGAATCGATTCAGGAGGAGCAACAACATACTCCTAATCGATATCATCAATAGAGAGATGCGGTAGCCACACGTTTGGATACGGTTGGAACGTCGCATTTAGGCAGCGGCGGATACGACAATATGCACTACCAATTTGTAAGTACCATGTTAATTATTGAATTTGTTTGTGCTCAGCATATCATGTATGTTCATTTAATATTTTTCATATTTATTATAGGAGTTGGCAGTGGGTCGTCCTCCGATGCGAACCAAAGAACCTTACGGATATCGTCATGGATTGACTGCACTGTTGCAAGACTTAGAGGGATGCGGTGCAATCATTTCATGGGAGAATATTCTATGATTAGGTAAATTTATAGCTTGATTTCATATTTTTAGTTGTTGTTTATAAATGTCATGTCAATTTGTCTCATTTTACACATGCTTATAATGGGTGTAGAAGATACTATTCGGGCGAGTGGGTGATGCTAGACAAATGGAGAAGGCGGAGCATTGTGAATGGTTATGGTAGCCACTTCTTGAACATCCTTTGGTAGGGAGGCCAGATAATTGTATAGTTCATCAATTAGTGAGATAACGACATCGTGGCTATTGTAGATATGGAAGGGGATGAAGAGACAAGGTGGACCTTGGACAGGGAACTAGGAGGGGTAGGGAAAAATTTAGCCACATCCGTAATGATTCCTTCTGAAGCCACAACTATAACAGAAAAATCCTCCACAATGGTAGTGGATGTAGTGATGGGAGTGGAACCACCCTTCTGGATAAGACGAATGCTAGAAGAAAGCGGGATGGAGGAGGCACTAGACAATGGAGAAGATGTAGGAGCCATACAAAATGGCTTCTTCAAGAAGCATAGTAGTACTTCGTCATCATCTTCAACATTATCCATATGAGAGGAAGTTGCCACAGGGAGAAGGGGATGAGCTAGAATGTGTGATTCACTCGTAATAGGTTTAAGAGAGGAAAACAAATGTGGGAGCTAGGTGCATGGAAATTTGCCCTTAAAAAACTACTTGACAACTACCTGACACTCCTTATGAATGTGGCAAAAGTATCGTAGTGTCCAATTGATGGACTCTCCTAAAGCAACATCAATGGCCAAATAGATTGGGCAGGAAATGATGTAATTACATTCTTGTGAAATAAGGGATCATATAAGAAATTTGAGGGCATTACACTCATAGGTGGGGTGACACATCATATCATACTCATTGAAGGACGTGGGGAAACAACTAATTCATACTGGTGAGCAGAGTTGGAGAGATGGTGGATAGATTCTAGAGATAAAGTGGTGCCGCAAAACCTTGCATATTACTAGCCAAGAGCAAGTTGTGGACAGTATAGTAGGCCTCTTTAGCTTCCTATTGATCACAAACAATCACCTATTTGCTTTGGAACATGATCCTCTCATCAATGGATCAAAACACATAAGTAAAAAGTTGAACCGAGATTATAGACTTGCTACTTTAGCGTGTGTACATGTTCAATAAGGTAAAGAGTGCTCTCAACGTGCTGGCATTTAGCCAAATTCCTTTTGGTGGTATCTAATTAAATTAGATAGATACCAAACATGATTTATTCCAATAAAAGAGGTGGACTATACACTAACAAGGATGCTTAGCAAGTAAGAACACTTGTCTGATATTTTTGGGGTTCTTTATTGTGCGAACTAGAGAGCAAAGATGAAGATATCTCAGGATTGGAAGACATCATCACAATGAAAATTTGTAGATATGAAGTAGACAATATGGGGATTCTATAGAATTTTAAATCACATCAAATGATCAACCATGCGCTGAGAAAAATCTTTGAGACATTCACGATTATGAGATGGTCATGATAGAAAAGTGAGATAGAGATATGATCAATGTGTGTGTATTAAGTTGCATGATAGTACAATGACATTGGCAATGTTAAATTCAACAATGTGAGGGTAGTGAAGGAGCTATGGAATGAGCTCACTAATCACAAAGTGTCCCTCTCAAATGATCTCCTACTTGGGCTCACACAACGAGTCTTTTCGATCTACTTTATATAGTTGAGATTGGAAACATAGGGCCTTTTATAAGGATAAAAGGTAAAGTGACTTTTACAAGGGAATGATCATATAAGATCCATGGTAGTTATCCAAGTATGTAGGGTTGGAATCTTTTGCACCAACAGATGCCCCTCAAGATAACATTCTTGTTCTTCTTTCCTCCTTGATTTCCTTGATTTGCATACAAAGACTTTGTGAGCATATCTGCACATTGCAAATGAGTTGATACATAGGACAATTGGATGTCCTTGCTAAGTAATTTCTCTCTTACATAATGATAGTGCACTTCAACCTACTTAGTCCTTGCATGATATACAAGATTAGCAGCAACATGAAGTGAACTAGGGTTATCTCCAAAAGTCGTTGGAGTATCAGAATGTAACACCAGGTCTTTATAGAGTAGTTTAAGCCACATAGCCTCTTGTGTTGCATGTGCTAAGCCTCTATATTCTGCCTCTGTAGATGAGAATGCCACTGTTGGTTGCTTCTTTAATGACCACCATATTAGCTTTGAACCTGCAAAGGATAAGTAGCTAGAAGTGCTCCTCCTATCATCCTTGGAGGAAGCCCAATCTGCATTAGAATACATCTTGATATCCAAATCCGAAATGAATGGATAAAACAACCCTTCATTTATGGTAGCCTTCAATTATTTGAAGATCCTCTTGGCAGCTTCCGAGTGAGGTTTTCTTGGTGTATGAATAAAGGGGCTTAATGTACTTACTCCATAGCATTTGTGCACTCTTGTTAGGGTTGCATAGTTGAGACTCCCAGCAAGCTTCTAGTAACCTGTAATATCTTCAAGAAGTTCTCCCTCATGAGAACCTAAGTAATAAACACACTAGAATTTGTATACACAAGTTCTAATCCAAGAAGACATGTTAACAAATCAAGGTCAGTGATTTTAAACTCTTCCATCATCTGAGATTTGATTTACTTGATGCCATTGACATCATTCACTGTAATGATAATTTCATCCACATAAACACATAAGTAAATAATTTCAGAGTTAGTCTTCTTTATGAATAAAGAAGAATCTACTTTGCTAGCAACAAATCCTTGATCTTGCAAATATGTGACACGCCTATGGTTCAAAGCTCTAGGAGCTTGCTTTAGACCATAGAGTGCTTTCCTTAGTTTGCATACATAACCTGGCTTGTCCATGTCTTCATACCCTATTGGTTGAGCCCTATAAAACTCTTCTAAGATCCATCCATTTAGGAATGAATTTTTAACATCTAACTCATATAGATTCCAATTCTTTGAAGCAGTAACACTTAACAAAACACTAATTGTTGGCATTTTAGCCATAGGTGAAAACGTTTCCTCATAATATACTCCATCTGTAAAATTGTTCAGAGATCCATCCATTTAGGAATGAATTTTTAACATCTAACTCATATAGATTCCAATTCTTTGAAGCAATAACACTTAATAAAACACTAATTGTTGGCATTTTAGCCACAGGTGAAAACGTTTCCTCATAATATACTCCATGGGTTTGAGCAAACCCCTTTACCACTAGCCTTGATTTGTACCTATCTATAGAATCATTTGAATTCTTCTTGATTTTATATATCCACTTGTATCCTATTACCTTCATACTTGACTTCCTGGGAACCTAATCCCAAGTGTTGTTCTCCTCAAGTGCTTCAATTTCTTCCTACATTGCTTCTTTCCATTATTTCTTCTTATTGGCTTCTTCAAATGAAGAAGGTTCTTCTATCATAGAGTCTTTAGTTATGTACACAGAATGCTTGATGACTAGTGATGTGTCATCGCCATACCTTATGGGTTTTTTACTCTCATTCCGGGTTAGTTCTGCAATATCCCGATGAATACGCTTAGAATGGTCTCATCGTATTGGTATAGATAGCTCATACCAATATGATGAGACCACGATCCCCATCTAATTATAACATTAGTGGCCCCAAGATCTTAGCCATTTTCATATGTGGTTCAATTGGGTTAAAGTAGTGCCTATAGCATGTCCAAGGATATATATGCACACTCTAGATATGTATATGCTTAGCATGGTACAATTTTTTTTGGGGAAGCTCATCTAAGTAATACAAAGGTTTTTTTTTTTCGTTTCCAATACATTAAGAGGGATTCAATCAAGTATTAATGTTACTCAATTTCTTAGATGATTGTACAAATTTTTTATAAATATTATGTGTGTTGGAGGTTTGGCTATGAGGTTTTTTAGGCACCCATTTCCAAATTCTTTGGGAGGTGTATTTACAAGGAACAATCATTAGGTATGATTGGATTTAGTTTGGTACCTTAAACATGCTTTACATGCCTAAATTCATGAAGCATTGGTTTGTCTTTAAGAACGTTTTTGGCACCCACACGTGACCTATTAATGTGAGTGATTGATGAGTGACATATGTGTCTATCTACACCAAGAATTTTTGGTGTCTTGCAGTTCTTTACTCAGTTTTCTATCACCTTTATTACAACATCCATACAAAGAGGAATGTAAAACAATATCTTGCACTTACAAATTTGTTTCCACACCTTGTGCAAATATTGTATAGTTGAATTGTAGAGCAAATAAGTTCTCTATCAGAATACCTTGTATAACACTACAACATATGAGGGGTATAATAGCCCCTATACCGATGCAAATACACGGAAGTATTTTTGCCTCAACATCAGTATAGGAATCGATATGCATGCCGCTACCAAAATGTTGATATAGGCATTGTTATAAGCATCGGTAATCTCCTAATAAGGCTCGATACTTGCCTCGATAGATAGTCATTGATATATGTGCCAGTATGTATCTATAAACTGACCACATAATTATCGGTATTGAAATCGCCGGTATAAGTGCAAGTAACTCCTGTATAACCATGTTGTTGTGTAGCAAAAGACAATACACTCTACTTAAAAAAAATGAGGTACATGGGACATGTACTCTAGTGGTTGCTGATCTAGTGTTCAAATGAATGACAACGAAAACATGATTTGATAAAGAGAAACATTATCGGACACAAAAGAGATGAGAAAAATGAACCATGAACTATGTATAAAAGAAATATCCCATAAATGAATCATGTACAAAAGAGATATATATTCCATCAATGAACCATGTATAAAAGTGTGGCAAAACACTCCCATATATAAGCCAAATACAAACTGTGGCAAAGCACTATCATATAGGAACCAAATACAAAATTAAGGCATATCACTGCCATATATGAGCCAAATACAAAATTGAGGCACACCACTACCATACAGATGCCCAAAAGGATCAAAACATTTATATCTACAGTCCTGCAACAAAGCACATTCGTGAAATGAGAAAAAATTGACATGATATTTAAAAGCAACAACTTAAAATACCAAACCAACTTTATAAGCTCACCTCATCATAGATGCTCCCATGAAATGACTACATTGCATTCCTCCAAGTCCTCCAATAGTGCACCCATTCCATGACAATATCGATAAGCCTCTTTGGTTCGTGTCGGAGGATGACCCACTGCCCACTCCTGCAACAAATATGCAAAAGGTTAGATGAACATACATGACCTACTTAGTAGAAGAGAATTCAATAACCAAAATGATACTCAAAAACTTATGATGCATAGTGTCATATGCATCACTATCAAAATGTGACAGTTCGATAATATCCAGATGTATGGTTGTCCCATCTCATCACTAATGATATCGGCAAGGAGTCTGCTATTGCTCATCGCAAATCATATCCCACTCCTCATCATCTAACCATACAAGCTTTGGTAAGCCTGCTCAAAAAGCATCACAAGCTTCAAATCCTTGATGGGACATCACCTCATGTGTTGTGTACAGAATTCCCTTTGAGCTGACAATAGGATGCCTAGGTGCAGTTGCTACTCTTGATAGATCGACTCTGTGATACAAATTTTGCAATATTTATCATTTTCACTCCATTTTAACATGAAGCAGTGTCCAAACTGTATGGAACAAAGCCATCGTATGCACTGATGCATAGCCTTTTTTGGTGGCATGCATCATTTGAACTCCATCATGTATACAATACACCTTGGAGTTGTCATGGTCATGAGAACTCCAACGTGTACATGGTGTACCATGTGGAATAATTACATCTAAGCTACTTGCTTTAGGAGTAGAAGTGGAAGACACAACGTCCATCTCACGGCCTCCACAACATCCACCTCCTTTAGATCCACCATTAGATCCACTTTTGGAACCTCCTCCTCTATAGCATGAGCTTGATCGATGAGACATGCCAACACCTTTATCACGCTGAGGTGTGGAATGTATATGTTGACTACTAGAGACACTAGGGAATGGCTAAGAAGGCAATCATGGTGGATTCATAAAGCTAGGAGTACCTCTGGTCGGAGTATCCCCACCTATGGGAGTGATGCTTACAAGAGCGAGGCCGATAGGAGAGAAGCTGGTAGGAGTGAGGTCGACAAGAGTGAGGCCAAAGGAGAGTGCTACCGCAAGCAAGCCAATATTGTGATGTAGCGGCCATATAATTAGGAGGTCCTTGAGATATAAACTCTAACAAGTGCTCCTCCATCATGGAATGTGGAGTGACTAGAGGATTGTCTCCCATTGTGTTTTGCAACAAAAAACTTAATCAATTAGAAAACGATAATAATGGTAATATAGAAAAGTATTAGTTAAAAAAAACATATAAAAATAAATAAACACAAATTAGTACATACAAGTGTTTGTTTCAAAAATCCTCTATTCTAGCATTCTCTTGGAGATTTGATGCACAGAGGATATATATCTCTACATTGGCAACTTCTAGATCTCTTGGTATGGAAACTCCTTCTTGATCTCCTTCTCATACAACATATTGTCTATTACTTCATCGTGTATCTTTTCTTCTTCAAAGACCTCTTCATCTTGAACAATGAGTTCTTTTTCCTTGAATACCAAATGAATTTCAAAGTCCACTATGAATGGAATTTCATATATGTCTATGTTCTCACAAATTTGTCTACTACATGGAGAGACTTGTAAAACAAATAGCCACTCTGGTTCTTTCAAATCTTGCATAAAGACAACCTATTGATAGTGTTCGAGAACTACAAATGTATCTATTTCATCTATCCATCGCTTTGTGGAGTCTACTTGAAGCAAACAACTCTTATCCCCCCTCACTATTGTGTTTCTTCTAGAGGTGACTACGTTGAACCATTTCATATCAAATATAAAGTAATCAAACCTCCTCAAGGATTGCTTCGAGATATCTTGGATCACTCCACAATACTCAAGGTGGCCTTCTTGAGCATTCTCCTCTCTTGCACTCGCTCTAATTTTTTAGAAAAATTTCAACATCACCTAACTATCAAAAGTAGACCTATTTTCATCGATTCATGCAATCTGTGAATTCCTCCTCTTTCTTAGAGATATCTTCATGAGTTGCCTTTGCTTGTGGAACCACTATATCTAGCTATGTGCTCGTTGCAAAGGGTGGAAGAGGTCAAGGAATTTTTAGAAGAGGCAAAAAGGGAGGGGAATGATTCTTTTGAAATTGAGCTCTTTCATTTGCATTTGTCTCCTTAGCAAGCTCATACCTCTCTAACCACTTCTATATAGGCTCAAACTTAACGATGAAAAACTTCATTGCCTTCTCTTTGAAAGTTGCATCTTTTTTTTTTTGCATCCCTTTACCTTGAGGTTAATCACCTACAAGATGAACATCTTCATCATCGCTTCATAAGCAAGGCATTTCTGTATTCGACATGCGTAGAAACTCTGTTATGAATACAAGAGCATCTTGTATGAGACATCCCTCTGCCATGTTTTCCTCTGGACATGCTCTTTGATAAATGAACCCTTTTAATGTCTTCATAAAGTGCTCTAAGAACCAGATGAACCAGTAAATGAAGCTCAATTATGAGAGTACTTGTGGGAAAGTATTTCTTTACCACACATAGAGCATCTATAGCATTGAGTTTTGCACTCTCTTTGCTATCTCTCCTTACCGCTTTAGAAGAGATCCACCCTACGAAAGAACTAATTTTGTAAATGGTTGTTTGCACATCCTCAAAAAGGCAATCCTTTAGAGCTACATGGAGTGCAAATGGTAAAAAAGTTTTCCAATCATGAGACTTGAGCCCTCCAAGTTCATCGTTTCATGTGAAGTTAGTCTTTAGACACCTCATGCACCCAATAGGTGTCCAAGACGCTAAAATCACCTTCTTTAGTTGTTGCTCTTTCCTGTTACGAAGCACCCAAGGAGCTCGTGGTAGCAATACTGTTCCATTGGGCTTCATAATTGACCACAACTCTTGCATCTAACATTGCTCTTCTAAATCCTCCCTTTGTGATTTGCTTTCCTTCTTTCCAATCAATTTCTTCCGCAAAATCTATCCCACATTCTTGAAAATATGCATCAGGTCTACCAAATGATTTTTCCTAATTTTTATAAATATATGATTACATATACTAATATTTAATTAAATATAATTAATTTAATTACAAAACCCTAAAATCCTATTTTTGATATATTTAATTATATATATATATATCTAATTTAATGAAAAATCCTTGATTTTTTCATATTTATTTATCTATACAAAATTCCTATAATTATATATATATTTGATTGTATATTATAATATTTTCCTTATATATATATATATATATATATATATATATATATATATATATATATATATATATATATATATATATATATATATATATAACACCTAAAATGCTATTCTTTATATATTTAATTATATATAAATAATTTAATCAAGAACCCTAAAATCCTCTTTTTTTATATACTTTATTTAACTAAAAAAGCCTAGTAATTTATTAAAAACCCTAAAATTGTATTTTTTATATATTTAATTATATGTATTTAATTTATAAAATTGAAACCCTAGCCCTTTGCATATTTATTGATTTGTACTAAAATCCTAATTTTTTTATATACTTATTTATATATTATAAATTTTCTCTCTAATTTGTTTCCTAAAACCTTATTTTTAAAATATTTATTTATAATATTTAAAAACCCTAAAAAACATAAAAGAATATTTTTTATATATTGAATTACATATATTTAATTTTATTGTATATATGTGTCTATGCATATCTGTATGTATCTAAAAATTCTAAAAGCATAATCCTAAAGACCTAGATATAAAACCTAAAAGTGTAATCCTAAAGACCTATATGTGTGTATGCATATGTGTGTATGTATATATTTGTATGCATATATGTATGCATATGCATGTGTGTATGTATATGCGTGTGTACATGTGTGTATGTATATGTACATGCATGTGTAAAAACCCTTAAACTCTTATCCTAAATACCTAGACCTAAAACATGTATATGTTTGTATGCATGTGTATATGTATTATTTGTTTATATGTATATATGTATGTATGTATGTATGTATGTGTGTGTATGTATATGTGATGTGTGTGTATGTGTATGTCCATGTATGCACGTGTGTGCATATATATATATATATATATATATATATATATATATATATATATATATATATATATATATATATATATATATATATATATATATATATATATATATATATATATATATATATATATATGTGTGTGTGTGTGTGTGTGTGTGTGTGTGTGTGTGTGTGTGTGTGTGTTTGTGTGTGTGTGTGTATCTAAAACATGTATGTATATGTGTGTGTATGTGTGTATGCATGTGTGTATGTATGTATGCATATGCATGTGTGTATGTATACGTGTGTGTACATGCACCTATGCATGTCTAAAAACCCTAACACCCTAGTCTTAAAGACCTAGACCTAATATATATATATATATATATATATATATATATATATATATATATATATATATATATATATATATATATATATATATATATATATATATATATATATATATATATATATATATATGTGTGTGTGTGTGTGTGTGTGTGTGTGTGTAAAAGCCTAAAACCCTTATCCTAAAAACCTAACCCTAAAGCATGTATCTGTGTGTATGTATATGTCATGTCTGTGTATGTGTATGTGCGTGTATGGATGTGTATACACACACACACACACACACACACATATATATATATATATATATATATATATATATATATATATATATATATATATATATATATATATATATATATATATATATATATATATATATATATATGTGTGTGTGTGTGTGTGTGTGTGTGTGTGTGTAAAAGCCTAAAACCCTTATCCTTAAAACCTAACCCTAAAGCATGTATCTGTGTGTATGTATATGTCATGTCTGTGTATGTGTATGTGCGTGTATGGATGTGTATACACACACACACACACACACACACATATATATATATATATATATATGTGTGTGTGTGTGTGTGTGTGTATGTGCGTGTACACATGTGCATGTTTGTATATATGTGTGTACGCATATGTGTATGTATGTAAAAAACTTTAAAATCTAATCCTAAAGACTTAGATCTAAAAAAGGTATGTATATGTGGTTGTATGTGTATTTTTGCATGCATATGTGTGTATGTATATGTGTGTGTGCATATGTGTGTCTATGTACGTATACATATGCATGTGTGTATGTATATGTGTGTGTACTTGTGTGTATACATGCATGCATATGCATGAATATGCATGTGTGTGTGTAATATGTATGTGAGTGTGTGTATATGTGTGTTTCCATGTGTGAATGTATACATGTGTGGATGTGTGCGTAGGAATATGTGCATGTGTGTTTATGTATATGTGTCTCTCTTATGTGTGTATGCTTGTGAGAGTGTATGTAAATGCATATGTGTCTATATGTGTGTGTACACATGTGTATATATGTGTATGTGAGAGTGTATGTAATACATGCATAAGTATGTTTATGTATATGTGTTTGTGTGTGTATGTATGTGTGTGTATGTATGTGTATGTATGTATGTATATGCATATATGTATATGTGTGTGTGCATGTATGCATATGCATGTGTGTAGATGTGTGTGTGTGTGTATGTATATGTGTGTGTACTTGTGTGTATACATGCATGCATATGCATGAATATGCATGTGTGTGTGTAATATGTATGTGAGTGTGTGTATATGTGTGTTTCCATGTGTGAATGTATACATGTGTAGATGTGTGTGTGTATGTATCTCTATATCTCTCTTTCTCTCTGTCTTTTATCTCTATCTCTCTTTATCTCGCTCTTTCACCCCTCTCATTTTCTCTCTATCTATATTTTTTTTAATAAAGAACATAACAATAACTTACATCTATGTGTGTATGTATGTCGCTTTAGCTTTCTCTCTTTCTCCCTCTCTCATTCGCTCTCTCTTTCACCTTTGTCTCTCTCCTTCTTTCTCTCTTTCATCTCTCTCTCTGTTAATTTCTCTCTCTTTCATCTCTCTCTTACTTTTTCTCTCTCTCTCTCTCTATCTCTATTTCTAATAGAGAACAAAATAATCTCTTACATTGATATGATCCTTTGATCGCTATCATCAAAGCCCAATCAATGTTATCTCTCATCAAATTGCAAAGAACCGACACCAACAAACTCTTGCAAAACCAAAGAAAAGAGAATGTAGAAAAGAGAAAACATAGAGAAAGAGAAAGGATGAGAGTACATGCATCACTTACCAAGATCTGAGATCTAGAGAGAGAGAAGTGTGTGTGTGTAGAGAGAGAGATCTACATGCATGTGTGGACAAGACAATCACAATGCAGGTGGATGAGCATAATATACATGTCCACAAAAACTCAACACTAGCACTACATAGCTCAAAACAATAGCAAATGTCGCTTTTTGCTCTCAGGTCTAGTTATGTTGAAAACACACCATCTGTATAGGGTTTGATATAGGCACCGATATAGGTGTCATTATAAGCATCGATATTTCTAGTAAATTATCGATGCCGTGCCTAAACCGACAACTGCAAATTCCGATGCATAGATCCACAAGAGTATTCTAGCAATTATACCAATGGTCAAGTGACCACCGATATGATTTATGTCATCTTTCTAGGCATTTCCAATAGTCATATCAATGCCGAGGCATGAATATGTTTAAGAATAATGGAATTTCTATATGTTAACAACTTGGAACTCTCTATGCAAGTTTCTATCACGCATTCAAAGGAAATTCAATAAAATCTTTGTATATTGGATGCGGATTGTTTAGGTCTAGTTGGAACGGTTGGGCTGATGTCATCTCTTTCATGTGATGCATGCAGTTTTTACAAATTTCTCGTGTGATTTGTGTATGAAAACTATGTTTATGAAATATATGAATCATGTATATTTATGACATCTATATGCTAAATGCTATGCTATATATGTGTATTTGAATCCTATTTGTTATGGTTTATATGTGTATGTGAATGTTATTTACAGTGTATATGTATACATTGTGTAGGTCTAGTTGGAAGGGTCGGGAAGATGTCATCGATTTCATGCGCTGCATGTAGTTCAAACAATTTCTTGTGTGATTTGTGTATGAGAACTATTTTGTTATGTTATATATGTGTATGTGAATGTTATTTGGAGTGTACATGTATACATTTTGGGTGTGTGTTTATGTAGTGTGGGTGCTTCACTTATATCTCTTATATGTTGTATGTCAATCGACATAGTGTGGTCTAGAGAGAAGAATTCATGAGTTAAATTTATTGCTCTATGTTGAAAGACTTGCGCTTAAAGATGGGAGAGATAACTTGTCATGTATGGTGTGTACATTTCAACTTGAATTTCTTTTTCTATCCTTGTATAACTTATGGTTTCATATGTGTTTTGTAAGGATGTCTATTTTAACAAAATATGTGTGTAACTTCCGCCCCAAAGAGTGCAGAAAAAACCAAGAAAAGCTGATTTTGAAGATCCCTCTACGAATGATGATGATGCTGATGGTGATATCCGTAGCATGATTTGGAGGACTTTTGGGTGAGAGTCTATTTACTTATGGGTTTCTTTGATTTCTCATAGCTGTAGTTGTATTTTTTCGTACATTAGCTAATTGTTAATGATCCTTCTATTATTTCCTTGTAGATATAACCCAAATAAATACCATGATATGGACAACGAGGATGATGACTTGCTGGAAGCAGACTTCCATACCATCCAAATGGAGGAGAGAAGAAGGCATATTTGCTGATTTCAGCAGTAGTTATTAGGGACATGCCCATTTACATCCTTCCGTCCCATTTACATCCCCATGTTTTCTTATTTTTGCAGTGCGAGGATAGCTCAACAGGAAGATGAAAGAGAATTAGCAATGATCAAAGAAGAGGAGAGAAAGCATCGAAGGCAGCATTTGTTAATGATATTATGATTTCTGCCATTCGTGCATGGCAAATACTCTGAGTAAAGAGAACATCTGACAATAGTTCTATAATAATGTTTGTAGAACATGTAGAAATCAACTTCAGTAAAATTAGACCTGCAAAATTCATTCAATTGCAAAAGCTCAACGTTATTCTTAGTAAAGACAACCTGCTCATGTACGCAAAACTTCTTCGATAAGTGTGAAGCTCAAAGAGCGATCAGAACGTGTGCATCCAAAGCAGCAGCACGTCTTTCCAAACATGTGTGATGACACTCCCTCTCCGCGCCTTTGTTTTTTTCCTTCTCAAACCAGCCTCTCTACTCTCTCTTACACTCCCTTATCTTCAGATGCGTACATAAATCTAAATAATTAAGAATGCATACTTATAAGATTTCATATTTATATGCACGAATACGTTCATGGGAAAATGCACATACATAGTTGAATAAGATCATATATAAGCATGTTCATCAAAGTAAGACTATATATACATACAAAGAATTCTACTTTCACCATTCATCAATCTCATTCTTGCACATTGCACTAGATAGAGGAATGAAAAAGAACTTCCTACAAAGTAGTTACAAAAGAGAAACTTTTGGTATAGACAAAGTATAAAATTATGGTGATCATTCAATCGACTCCTCATATGAGATTTCAATCGAATACTCTTCATTCAAGACTTAGGATAAGATATTCCAATATAAAGATAGATTTATGCATGGCCACTATTGATGATCCTTGTTGAAAATGGTGTTATGGGGACAACCTCCTACTAGAGACCCCACTAACAGATTAACAGAAGCCAAAATCAAGTGTTGAAACCATGGCTAAAGGTTGTTAAATCAGGTAAAATGGTAAAAATGTAGTGGAATATTTTATTACATATTCTTATAGATCTTTGGGAGAGGTACCCAACCATATATGCACATTGATAGTAGATTCTAGGTCAAAATAGAAACCGTAATTCGTTTTCAGAGCTTGAAAAGCATGCTTTAAAAAAACTCAATTGAAAGTGACAATTTCCTATTAACCAAGGTCCAAAAGTAGATAATTCAAAAAACAATAAAATAATGTAAGAATCCCACTTCCAATTATTGATCCATAAATTGTCAAGGTGGCTTTTCTGTGGCGCTTTTGAGTTATTTTATTATTTTTTGAATTATAAATTGCTTTGATTTGAATCAAAGCATTTTACAATTCAAAAAATAATAAAATAATGTAAGAATCCCACTTCCAAATTTTGATCCATAAATTTTCAAAGTGGCTTTTCTGTGGTGCTTTTTTCTTTTTGAATCAATAGCAAGCTATCCTATATAAAGTTATGGCCTATAGCACAAAGTACATCCACTTAGAGTTGATTCGAATCTTGTGAAGATCTTAAAGGGTGGTATACTTTAGTTGATGGAGATGGACTTGTGGTTCTTCATCATCCTCACTGAGTGCAACAATTTGAAGCTTACGTATTTGGAGGAGTTGATCTTCTGCTACAAAGATTGTGGAACGATGGGTACCTTCTATCTCATGTATATTATATATGCTGCCTTGTAAACTCATATACTTCATTTTTATAATGTATGGAATATATATGGAGCATGGGTGCATCAAGAGAAGAAAATATGATGTTTCCAAAGTTGTCCCTTTGTCAACACCTCAAAACATGTGGGATGATAACTGGATGTGAGGGCATGTGCACGTGTTGCTCTCCCCTCCTCCCCCCCCCCCCCCCCAAACGATCTCCAAGACAATGCATCCAAAGAAGAAAATATGATGTCTCTCAACTTGTCCCTTTCACAAAACATCAAAACATGTGTGATGCAAATTGGACGAGGGGATATGTGTGAAGGAATTTGGTGGGATGAGCAAGAGGATCAAGTAGTAGATGGAGGGGAGAGAGGAGAAGGGAAGTGTGCTTAGATGCATAGAGCAAGTGGGAGCTTTGTAGGTACTTAATCAATTCTTCCATTAGTCCGATATGAGCTTGATTCTTGTCAATAAGAGTCTAACATAGTTTGAGGTGCATGGATACCATTTTTTGAGGCAATTGGTGTAGTTTGATTGATATGGGTTGATTTCTGAACTCTTTCTACACATAATTGTATAAGCTTACATCATTATTTGTATGTTTTTCCCCATATGGTCACATTGATCCTCTGTGGTATATTCTTGGGGATGTAAGGTTATGTAACCTTACCCCTATATTCATATACATATTTCTTTTTATAGAGTATTTCCTCAAAAGAATAATTATGTGGCTTTTGCACCATGAAACCCACATAATGATTCTTAGCGCATGCATAATCACAAGAGATGGTTATAAAGTTTGACAAGAAGGCAACCAAGATTTTATGGATACCTTTAACATTCCTACAAAATTATATCAAGCATAATATTGAAAAATACTTTCGTCCACTGAGATACACGTGGTCTAAATGTATGAGATGGTACCTAAAGGAATTAAATGGTGCAATCCTAGTTTTGAGAAGCGTATGACGTCATGAGTTCTTTCATTTGATTAAAGTGGAAGTGTGTGTGTGAGTGAGAGAGAGAGAGAAGGGAGAAGGTGCAAGATAAAGAGAAGTTCTTCCTTAAGCTCCCTTCTCTTCATAAGCCTATGTGAATATAAGTTAAGCATGCATACCTATAAAATTTCATATTTATAAGAGGTAGAAGTTCATGGGAAAATGCAGTAGGATCATATGTAAGAATATTCATAAGAAGTGTCCATTTATACATGCAATGCCTTATTCATGCCAACATGCTAGGATTATAACCAAAGAAATGTACTTCTAGCATTCATCAATCTCATTTTTTCACATTTTACTAGATAATAAAGTGAGAAAGATTATCCCAGAAAGTAGTTACAAAAGAAAATATTTTTGTGTAGAGAAAGTATACGAGTATGGTGTGATTATTTAATAGAAACTTCATATGAGATTTCAATTCAATACTCCATCCAAGATTAAGGATGCGATACTCCAATATAAAGATAGCTTTACGCATGATCACTATTGATGATTCTTGTTGCAAAATGTTGTTAAGGGGGAAAAGTTCCACTATGGATGCCACCTATTCGTTAAGAGAAGTCAAAACCAAGCAATCAATCCATAGTCAAAGGCTAGACAATTTAGGTCAAAATGGTCAAAATAGAGAAGAATATTCTATTACAAATTGTTATAGAGTTCAAAGAGATCTATCAAACCATATGCGTTAATTGACAATAGTTTCTAGGTTAAACCAAAAACCCAAAATTCTAGTCAACGTTTGAAAAGAGTGTTTTAAAAATCAAAGTCAATTGACTAGTGGCAATCTTCTATTGCACAGAATCCAAAAGTAGATAATAAATCATCTTATAATTAATAAAACATAATCCCACTTTTAAATTTTGAGCCATGAATTTTGGAAGTGACTTTTATGCAGTATTGCTAGATTTTCAAATCAATAGGAAGGTATTATAAAGAGACGGCCCAGAACACCAAATAAAATCACTTGGAGATTATTGAAAGCTTGTTAAGAGCTTGACAATTGGTCTACTTCACTCGATGAAGGTGTTGTGGTCCTTCATCATCCTCAAGGAGTGCATTAGCTTGAAGTTTACGAATTTGGAGGAGATCATCTTCTAATATGGAGATTGTCCACTTATGGGTGGCTTGTATCTCATGTATACTATATATGCTACCTTGTTAATTCATTTACTTCATTTTTCAATGTATGGAAAATATATGGAGCATAGTTTAAGAATAATCATAATTATGGAATCTTACTAATATCAAGGAGAGCATCCTCAAGGAGTGTAAAAGGTTCTTCATCATCCTCAAGGAGTGCAACAAAGTGAAGCTTACCAAGTTGGAGGAGAGCATCTTCTACTATGGAGGTTGTGGAGTATGGCTAGCTTGTATCTCATGTATATTATATATGCTACCTT
Organism: Ceratopteris richardii; assembly: GCA_020310875.1. Lineage (NCBI taxonomy): Eukaryota > Viridiplantae > Streptophyta > Polypodiopsida > Polypodiales > Pteridaceae > Ceratopteris > Ceratopteris richardii. Next base: position 64,248,617 of record CM035420.1, read on the forward strand.
GTAACTTCTTGTACTTCATTTTGCAATGTATGAAAAATATAGGGAGCATGACTCCTTTTCACTCTCTCATGTCTTCTCCATGCCTCCATCTTGTCTCTACTTTGTCTTTGTCTTTATATGAATTGTGGGTCATAAAGCCAACAATTTGTTATGAATTATGGAATGTGTTGAACAAGGAATTGTTAGACTGTTAATTTATTAATGTATTAATGTGATTTGGTGTTTTTGATATAGCATTTGAAGGTTCGTGAGGGAGTGAAAGGCATGAAAGGGTGGATATCAATAATCTGATTTATCATTTATATAGTTTTGAAATAAACCCACATAGATGGTACTATTTTTAGAAACAATTAGTAAAGTAGTGGTTTGAATAAGGGTCCTTGTAGACTACAATTTTTGATATTAAAAGCAAAGGCTTTCTGCAAAATTTATCAACTTTTACTTTCATGCATGCTTTTTGAAGCCGCTCTCATGTAACCACTATTTTGAAATGATAAAAAATTCCTATAAATACATGCCCTCTATGGATTGTCAAAACAGAGTGCATGGGGGAGATTGCACCCAATACTGCATTCTGTCTCATCTCTTGGCATTTCTTTTTTTTTTTGCGTTTTTTCAGCATCTGTAACCTCTGTGTGTGTATGAGCAAGATCTTGATAACAGTAGTATCCGAGCTCTACACATGTCACTATGGAGGGGTCTATTTCTATTCATTTGTCCTATGTTCATTATTTGATTCCGATCCCTATTCTAATTCCATTTTCGATTTCTATTTTTGTTTCCATTTTTGTTTTCGATTCTGATTCCGATCCAATTTTGATTCTCCTTTCTGTTTTTGGTTCTAGTTCTAGAACCTAAATTTACTCGTTTAGCTTACTCCAAGACATCAATCGAGGCATCGACTAAGGAATAACTAAGGCATTACTTTAACATCTTTTGCACACAAGGCTCCCTTAGCAACCGTTGGTAGCCATTGGCTATGCATGAACCAATTTTAATTTATGAGTGGAAATAAGGAGTTTTATATTCACCAAGGTGGCAAGATTTGAACCGACAACCTCAGTCACACAAGGGAAGTGTTTTACCACTACACTATCTCTTTGTGTTGTCACTCTAGTTCTCTTTCCTTATATTTCACACAACTTTCATCTCTTTCTTAGTTTTTCGTTTCCCAAGAACAGCCCTTTGTTTTACATCTTAATTCAAGCAATCTCAAAAATTGCTTTTATATATCTAGCAAGAGGTTGCCACATTTTGTAAAAGCATCATATATGACAGTGGTTTGCCACACTCTTATACATGCTTCATTTATGAAATATATACCTCTTGTTGTACATGGTTCATGGTTCATGGTTCATTGTGATTATCTCATTTGTGTCCAATAATATTTTGTTTTATGAAATCATATTTCCGTTGACATTAGAGTACACATCACATGTACTCAGTTTCTTTTGGGCAGAGTGTATTGTCTTTTGCTAAGCAACATTGTGGTAATGTTGTTGTAGCGAAAGATAACACACTCTGCCCAAAACATATTTAGCAGATATGGTCATCGGTATAAGAAACCGTACTCCCAGTAATGCCATCAGAATAAGCATCGGTACACCCAGTGCGCACCGATATACGCGACGGTACACCCAGTAGAGGCTTCGATATAAGCGTCGGTATAGGCGTGCGTAATACCGATGTTTATACCAACAGATATACTGATGCTCATAGTGACGGTTATACCGATGCTCATATCGATGGTTATACCGATGCCTATATCGATGCATTAATATTGATGCCCATATCGACACCTACACCGATGTCGGGGCAAAAGTACGTGCCTTCATTTCCCTCGGTAAAAACCTAAGTATATGGCCGATTTGTTGTAGTTTAACCTTACGAGAGTGGTAAAGGCTATTATCTTTGCCTAATCAGATGGCATGCATTCCAAGATTTGTGTTAAAAATTACCAATTTCTACGATTTGATGGCCATAAGGATGGCCCTTTTGTTCTTTCATGGTTGTCATATTTATACTGATGAAACAGATTTTGAAATTTTCCACTAACTATTTGGTAGGAGAAGCTCAACTCTGGTGGAATGCCTTATGCCACAGTACAGATCATCCAACAAAGTGGAAGGCTTTCCAAGATAAAGTGAAGGATTATTTTCTTCCTCGTCAATATCATCTACATGTTTGGCATGCATGGACAAACTTTGCATGGAAGGACGGTGACAGGGTCACTACCTACACTCAGTGGTTTTGGAAAAATTTATTATTGGTTTTGCTTTAAGATGTATCAGAAGATAGCTTGTAGTGGAAATACAAAGATGTGTTGGAGGTGGGAATCCAATTTAAGCTTCACACCCTATGGCCTACAACCCTCAATGAGGCTACTCAGTTCATGCATTGGTTCTGTCAATGTCATAAATGATTATACTCATACACTTCCTGATGCACATACACCTTTCATGACTACTTATAAAGATTGTTTTGTTTCTGATTATCCCTCTGACCTATCACCATTGCGAGGATCGTTTGCTCATAGCATATACTTAATTTTTGCTAGTTATCCTCCTCATAAAGCACCTTATTGGAATGGCCTAGTACATCAAAAGGAAATAGAAAACCAAGTAAAATATTTACTCCGCAAAAGGACTTATAAGGCCTAGTTCTTCCCCATTTGGAGCATTAGTTCTCTTAGTAGAGAAGAATAAATCTTATCAAATGTGAATTGATTATAGAGCCCTTAACAAGATCACAATAAAGAATAGATACCCTATCCCTTGAATAGATAAGCTCTTAGATAAGTTGTGAGGAGCTCGTATCTTTAGTAAAATTGATCTTAAATTAGGTTACCATCAGATACATATGATGCAAAGGGATATTTTTAAGACTGCATTTAGAACTCAAACCAACCATTATGAATTTATGGTAATGCACTTTGGACTTACTAATGCCCCTACTACATTTGCAAAAATGATGAACAATTTTTCTTGATTACCAAGATTTTATTCTTGTATTCTCCGATAATATACTTGTTTACAATAAGAATGATAGTGAGCATGAGAAGCATCTTAAAACACTTTTTCATTTGCTAGAAGAGAACACGCTTTATTCTAATCCTAAAAAGAGTTACTTCTTTCAATGTAAGCTAGAATATCTAGGACATATTATTTTAAGTGAAGGTGTGCATGTGGATCCAAAAACGATTAAAGTGATAGTAGAATGGCCTACACCACGATTAGCCAATGATGTTCATCTTTTCTTGGGTTGGCTAGTTTCTATAGGAAGTTTGTTTGAAAGTTTTCTTATTTAGCATCACCTCTTACCTTGTTGTTGAAAAAGAAAATAAAATTTGCATGGGAACTTACCCAACAACAATCCTTTGAAAAACTCAAACATGCACCTGTTTTACAGTTACCTGATTTTTCACAACCATTTCATGTTGTTACTAATGCTAATGGTTCAAGCGTAGGTGCTGTTTTAATGCAAAATGATCATCCTATTGCATTTGAGAGTAGGAAGCTTAAACCCTCATAAAAGAATTATAGTACATATGATAAAGAATTGTTAGTAGTTAGTTGTGCATGCTTCGTGAATTTGGAACCACTATCTTATGGGCTCTAAGATCTTAATCAAAACCGATTAGTAGGCTATTAAGCATTTATTAAATCATCCCTTAATCTTTGATCGGCATCTTAAATGGGCTTCATTCAAAATTTCCAACCCATGATCGAATATCAACTTGGTAAAGCTAATGTTGTAGTTGATGCTCTTACCCATTTTCCTTCATATTCTATTGTTTTGCATAATATTTCTGCCATCCAAATTCATTCTTTTCAAGTAATGATTTCCACTTATGCATTTGATTTATATTTTTCATCTCCATGGCATGACTTCAACAATGGTGCATCTTTATCTGATGAACATTATACATTTCATCATGGTTTACTATATTTTCAATATAGATTGTGTATAACCCAAGCTTTTAAGTATTTTGTCATCAAAAAAATGCATGCACAATCTTACATGGGTCATAAAGGCATACAAAACACCATTTTTTCTTGCAAAGATTTCTTCTTTTGGCCACAATGGAAAAAGATATTGGAGATTATGTTTCGTAATGCATTGTATGTTAACGTGTAAAATATCGCCATGGTAAACCATTTGGATTATTAATGCCAGTCCCCCATTGTAAACGAACGATGGGAACAAATCTGTACGGATTTTATCATAGGTCTTTCTATCACTTCATAACATAATGATATGATTTGGACAATAGTTGATAGGTTTAGTAAATATGCATATTTCATTCCTTCTAGAAAAACTTTATCTACACTTGAGGCTACAAAATTATTCACTAAATGTATTTTCTCACATCACGGATTTCTTAAAGTAATGTTATTTGATTGTGATGTTAGATTTTGTAATCATTTTTGGGTTGCCTTATTTCAACATTTTGGTTCTAAATTAGATTTTAGCTCTACATCTCATCCTGAATGTAATGGACAAAGTGAAGCTACAAACGATACTATTCGTGATTTATTGTGTTGTTATTCATTAGATAATCCCACTAACTGGGATGCAAAGTTGCCATCGCTTCAATTTGCTTACAATAACACCACACACACCACTACTACATGTGCACCTTTTGAAATTGTTTATGCTAAAAAGCTTCCCACTCCCATGTCCATTACTCAAATTGATATTTTGATGGTTGATTCTATTGCTTAAGTTCACATTTCTATACTTCACGATGTTCACGAGCACCTTAGGACAAGTTAAGAATGTTATACACGTAATGGCAATTCAAAACAACTAGCCAAGGAATTTAAGGACAATGATCTTATATGGTTGTGTATCATTAAAAGAAGTCTCAAAAATATTCTTTAGCATCCTTAAATCTACCTGTTTTTTCTCCTTTGGAAATTCTCTTGAAACCATGCTGGGGATCCTCAACAAATTCTCCATATTGGTTCAATCTAACCTGCAAACCCTTTTCCACAATCTGTCTAACACTCATCGAATTCTTGGTAATTGTTGGTACATATAAAACTCTACTCAACAGATTCTTGTTTCCATCATAGGTCTTAACATTTCCAAATTTAATCATTGAGAGGTTGGTGTCATCACCCGTTTCTACTTGATGCTTACCCTTTGGTTCCTCAAGGTCAGAGAGAAGAGCTACATTGCATGCCACATGATTGAGCATCCTGAGTCAATGTAGAAAAGGTGGTCATCATTTATACCTTGCTTTGAAGTCATGTTCATGATCAGAAGAGAATCTTCTTGCTCCTCTGTGTAGTTTTTGTAATCTTTCCTTGATTTTTAAACCTCCTTGGTAGTTAGTATTGTAGTTGTTTTGGTCGTTGTTGTTGTATCCTTAGTGATAATTGAATCTGCCTCTTGATTGTGTATATCCACCTCTTTGATATCCTCTTCCTCTCTAATTCTTGAAGTTCCCGAAACACTCATTTGTAGTATGATTTGATAACCAAAAATATTTCATGGTGAGGATTTATAAGGTCTCCCCCTACCTTGCCTACCTCCTCTGCCCCTTCCTCTTGATGATCTACCTCTCCCTGCATAGTTGGCTTGGGAGGTAGTTCCTTCATCTTCTACCTTCTTGTTCTTGCCTTTCTCTTATGACTTATTCTTATCACTGTATAGGGCAGAAGAGCTATTACCTCTTGATGAATCTCCATTCTTGTTGAGCTTGGCTTCATGGGTAAATAGTTGCCCCATGAGAGTGGTAAGGTCTGGAATCTACATGTCCATGTATAGGTCCATGGAAGTTGTGAATCTCTCCCATTTGCGATCAGCTTTAATGCCATTGATTACTTGCCTTAAAATCTCCTCCTCTTCAATTTATTCTCCTATGCTTGCTAATTGATCTGCTACATCTTTGACCTTGATCAGATACTCTGAGATCCCTTGCTTAGGTTGCTTTCTTTGAGTGGTAAACTCAATCCACAATTGATTCTTCCTGGCCCTTGTGTTGGAAGAGAAATAAGAAGACAATGTTTCCCAAGTCTCTTGGGATGTCTTACAGTTCCTAATATGTGGAAGAAGAAAATCAGAGATTGAGTTAAGTACGTAGGACCTTGCTAATGCATCCTTGGCACACCATGTGTTGAGTCTTTCATGTTCTTCTCTTGTAGGTTATCCTTTGCTTTTGAATATGGGCATCTCCTCATCTCCTGAGATGTATCCATAGAGGCTTATCCCTTATACGTATGTCTTCATCTTCAAGGACCATGCTTGATAGTTGTTCCTGTCCAATTTATCAATGAAAGAAGGAAAACCATCTCCCATTTTAAGTGATGGGAGATGGATGGACACTTCAAGTGATGGATGGACATTTTGCTCTCATACCAATGTTGGGAAAGATGGATGGACACTTCAAGTGATGAGTAGGTACTGCCAAATCATGCATAGTACCAACCCCTTGTAGCCTCCAAGATGATATGTGGGCCCTCTTAGCTTTCTAAAGACACCATAAAAGTGCCTATGTACTTTGGAACTAATGTATGAAAAGATTAACTCAAAACAGAATACTTCCAAATAGAAGACTCAATGAAAACCTTCTATTTTTTTATCATACACCTGCTTCTTGTAATGCTTAGTGCTACCAATACAATAGGAATTGGAAAAATTCCTTTTAGAAGTATCTAATTAGCTTAGTAAGCTAATGATTCCAAGTGAAATCACTTGAAATGATCCACTATACATAGAGCATACAATTTAACAAATTAATCATTACCCCTGATTTTTTCGGATCTCTGCACAGTTTGACCAGTGAGTGCTTCGAACGTACTTTTCTCCAAATTGGCTGAATGTATTTGCTTCAAACTTTTTCAGCAGGTAGATAACTTGGAGTTGATTGCAAAAAGCTATAGAGCATTGAATTTAGTTGCAAAGTGACGGAGATATGGCCAGCACAATCTGACAGTACTAAAGAATGACTATAACAGAGAGATCATGGATGAACAATGTAGATGTATTGTATTAATGAACAATGTTGTACAGGGTCATAAGCTTGATATTCATAGCCTGATGATAGTGATTAGTGTAGGCCTTACACACATACAAAATGAAAATGGAGAGCTCGGATGATGAAGCTTCTAACCGTGACTTTTTCAAGTGATTTTATATAAGTGTTGTATTCAAATTTGAATTTGAATTCAACTTTTGGTTCTCTCTAAAAGTGATCCTTCATTCTAGGAGATATTCCCTCAATGAAGTAGATGTTCTTCTAACTAACAATTCCATGAATTTTTGGTAGGTGATTACAAAGGTTCTCTCAAGTCAAATAAATGTCTTTTACAATTGTAAAGAGATAAATGTTCTTCTAGGAATGGTTTCCATGGAACTTCATATATGTATGAACTTCAAGCCAAATGTGTACTTGTGATTTGCACCAACAATCTATTTATACATACAGTCCTTGGGACCAATTGTGGGGAAACCTATTTGTGTATATTCTAGCACCATCTTTGTGTTTATCCATGAAGTGGAAAGTGATGCATATACTTTGAACTATCTATGAAAATTTATAGTTTTTTGGTACAGGTGTAAGTAACCGATGAGTGAACATTCACTCTTCACATTTCTTCTTTAGTCGACTACGTAGACTTATGACTCAAATTGGAAAAGAAAATGGATTTGAGGCAAGTGCTTGATGATAATATACTTAAGAGCATTGTTTCTATTCAATTAGGAGATTTACTTGGAATTGCTAAATGTGAGTTTATCGATGTAATACTTGGTAGTCTCAAGACAAGGAGGTAGTGCTTTGAAGAACCTGTATTAAGTGAAACAGTTCCAATGGTCCAAAATATTCAAACAAAAGTAAAGTGTAATGAGTTTAGAACATTACCTAAGGTACTTTGTGATGATGAGAAACAATGAAATGTACCTCAAAGTTATTAAGCAAATAACCTTTGGGCTCATAAGGACAATAGAAACTATGGTGAAACTTGGTGGGAAACCAAGACCTTATGTTGCTCTTATTGACTCTAGATCGGAAATTAGTGTGATTTCCAAAAATGTTTATGATCAAGAGAAATGGCCTACTGATCGAGATCATTGATGAACGATGAAATCTATGAGTAACCTAACTGGAGCTTTACATGGACCATGTGCTCATGTACCAATTTTCATAGGAGATGTTTGTGATGAGCATCACCTTTTCATACATGATGATTGTCCATATCTGGTAATTTTAGGCCAACCATTCATTAGTGAAGCACAAATGGAGAATAAAAGCCTCAATGATGGAAGTGTGTATGCAAATGTTTGTTCATGAGATGGACTTAAGTTTGTTCAATTTATGAATGCACATGCTAATCATCCGCGTAATAAGATGTTGCTGAGAAGTGATCCTATTGGACGTTTTGAACAAGATTTTATAAAAGTTCCATGATTAAGCAAGATGATTATGGCAAATGGTTTATAGAAATCTCGCCTCCTGCCATGGTGGAAGAAAATTCAAGGTTTGTTTGTGATACAAGAGAGTCAAATTTTATAAGATGCAAGGATATGAATCAAAGATTGAGGCAAATTATTGCACGAAAAAAAAAAGGAGTTTTGCTAAGGAAGGATTGATTGAACAAAATGAGGGAATTAATGGTTTAGTGGATTGCTTTTCATGTTCTGATATAGTGGAAAGCATTGAAGCATTTGTAGTAAAGGAGAACTCCTATTATCAATTCTTAAATGTGTATTCACTTGAGGCATATGTGACTATATCTCAGTACTTTGAATCCCTAATTGAGAAGGGGAGATAGAGTTTCAGCCTCAAGTTGAAACAAAATACAAGATTGTTGATAGGAAAGTTAAATCTATAGTACAACCTTTACCTAAAGAAATTCAAAACATTCTAAATGAAGTAAGTGATGAGCCTAGTCTGAGAGATGCTAAGCATATTGTTCAAACCTTTACTGATGAAACTACAACAAAAATAAAGATTGAATGTGAAAACTTTCTATTTCCACAAGAAAGGAAGAAACCTGAATGGATGATTAGAAATCACAATAAGAATTTGCATTTGAACCTAGAGAAATAGGTTGTGTAGACCCAAAAGTGGTAGCTCCGATGGTGATTTTCATCCTTTCTCATGTCCCATGGAATTTATGAGCTATTCCAATTCCAAAAGATCATCTTCCAAAACTACTTTTCTTATCAAAAGAAAAAATTAGCATGCAGATTTTGGAACCTTCTATAGCTCCTTATTCAAATTGATGGTTTTCTATGCCAAAGAAGAATGGAAAATCAAGATTTATTCAAGATCTTCAGTCTGTAAACAAAGTGAAAATAAGGAATATTGTAACTAGTCTGATTGTAGAGGATTATGCAGAAGCATTGCCGAACATGCAATTTATTCCATGGGAGACCTCTACTCCAGATATGACCAATTTCAATCGGCATTAGGTAGTAGAGACATTACAACCATGAAGATCCCATTAGGGTTGGTGCATATGTGCACTTTACCGCAAGCATCCACCAACTCTGTGGCACACATGATCAATGCAATGCATAGTGTGTTACATGATTTCCTTCCTCGACTAACTATGCCATTCCTTGATGATGTATCGATAAAAGGGTGTGAAGAGAGCATGAAAGATGAACAACTTGATGATGAAGGATGTAGGAAATTTGGGAAAGATCACATAATAGATTGTGAGAAAAATCTAGAACAATTTTAAGAAGTTCATTGGACCCTTTTTGGTGATAAATCAGTGTTTGGTGTTAGAGAGGTATTAATAGTCAGCCACATGTGTGGTCATTATGGACGCAAACCATATCTTACAAAGATAGATGCAATAATCTATGACCTAATGTTTGCTATATTATAAGTGAAGTTAGATGGTTTCTTGGAGCATGTGTATTTTATCATATTCGGATACCCCATTTTGATCATGTGGAAAACAATTTGTATCATCTTTTGAGTTCCAAAAGGAATACTAAAGCTATGGAATCACTGAAAAGTTTGCTCATTCAAGCTCCTATCCTAAAAAAGACAGATTTTACTAGTGGGAAGCCTATAATCCTAACAGTGGATACAAGTCATGTTGGGATATGATGGGCAATAGGGCAAGACGATGAAAATGGGCATAGATATGCAATTAGATTGAGAGAAAACATTACATGGGAGACAAAGGAACTACCCACAAATGAAGAGAGAATTGTGGGGAGTTGTAACAGTTTTGATGTGTGACAAAGAATACTTCATTGGAGCATATGTAGTTGTTGAAACTCACTGCTTACCACATCTTGGCATGATTGTCAACTGCTCTACTCCTAATATAGCAATGCTTCAATGGATTGCCTATATAAAATCAATAAATCGTGAGTTTTTTCACATTCCATGAAAGGCAAATTCCATTGCTGATATGCTCTCATGAACCTGATTGAAAATTGTTGAAGGGTAAAATAATGAAAAAGATAGATAATTATATGCATGTATATATGAAGCTAATAACTTCACATTGGAATACTTGAATGAAGATGAGTATGAAGGAAATTGGAAAGAGATTGGGAAATATCGTGTTGGAGAAAATTGTAGACAAGCCTATAAAATGGCTTGATTATCACAAAGACTATGAATTGTTGAAGAAAACAATTGAAGTAATGAAGAGTTCTCTTGTCAACTCACTCTTGTAATCTCTTGAGTATTCACCTAGTGTAAAAATAAAAGAATCAAAAGTGGTTGAAACCACTTCATGATTAGGCAAGAACCCCACAAATTCATAAAAGCACCTATCTATAGAAATTAGGTGAAGAAACTTAAGCGAACAAGAGTTCAAATTCAAACTATGAGATTCATTTACGCACAAAGGAGAGAGTCTCTACAGTAGAGCTACATGCCAGATTTGAGCATGCTCTTATACCTCACACATGTATCAGTAAGTCTATTGTATTTCCCATGTAATGTTTGATGTCATAACATCAAGTCTATGTGAGTGTACTATCACTGCTAGAAATCTTAGTTTTCGATTAGATTGCATAGATGATTTCTCTGAGCATGGTTCATCTATTCCAGTGATTTAATTTGGTAATTTTAGTTCAATTTTATAATAAGATCAAAAAGTACAATTTTATAATAAGATCAAAAAGTGTCGTTGCATTTGACTTTCTCAATTGTGAGAAACATTCATTAGAATCTATCTATGTATTTGCTCCTTTTGCCTCCTAAAAAGTTGGGACCACATAGATGATTTGCTAAATTGATTTCTCTTAATATAGGCACTCATTGTCATAGAAATAACTTTTAATAGGTTAATTTGAATCCTAATTAGTTACCTCTAAAAGCTCTATGGACAATTTTAACTAGGGAAGGAGCACTACGTAAAACACTAGAGCATATATTTCCAAAATAAAAAGTCTTTTTCAAGTTGACCATTAGTCAAACTTATCTGTCTTGATTCCTTTGTTTGTGAGTGATCCTTCAAAGTACATAAGGTATCTAATACATCAAGCTGCAAGCTAAAAGGGCTCACGACATATCCCTAGGGTTAACATAGCTGGTGTAGTGCAAAGTTAGCAGCACCACTCCATCTTTGCCACCTATAATCGATCTCTTCATAGTGGTATCAGAGCAAGGTTAGTGGAAACATGCCAGATGGATGCCCTTCATCAATTGACAAATTGTACAGAGGTAATTACTGTGCTTGGTCATTAAGGACGGTCAGGTATCTTGAAGGAAAGATCTTATATGGTTACGTAGTTGGAGATGAAGGTATGCCAAGGTTCACAAACAAAAGCCAACCTACACAAGAGCAAGAAAGATTGAGCACATGGCATTCCAAGGATGCACTTGCAAAGTCTTATCTCCTCAACCCTATCTTAGAGTTTTTGTTGCCTCACATTAGTTCTAAAACCTCTCAGGAAGTGCGAAATGCACTTGAGGCCTTCTTATCTTCAAGCACAAAGGCCAAAAAGAATCAATTATGGTTTGATTTCACAACCCTTAGAAATCTCCCAAGGAAAATGTGACTAATTTTTCCACAAAGATCAAGGATATTTCTGATCAACTAGGAAGAATTGGAGAAGTGATAGATGAAGAACATATTGTAAGGAAAACCATCAATGGCTTAGAGGTAGATGAAAAGTGGGAGGCCTTTATCAGAGCGATGGATCTCTACATGGATATGCATGTAGCGGATTTCAATACACTCATTGGACAACTGCTTACTCAAGAGGCCTAGCTTATGAAGAATGGAGAAGGTTCCAAAGGTAATCAATCCTTTGCCTAGTACACTGATAAAAACAAAGTCAAGGACAACAAAGGGAAAGGAAAGAAAGTGGATGATGAAGCACGTACACACCAACCTAGCTATGATGGTAGAGGAAGAAATGTTAGAGGAAGACGCAGAGGAGGAAGGCAAGGCAAGGGGAGACCCCAAGTCTCTACTTCTTTCTCTATTTGTGGACTAACTAATCATACACATGAACATTGCTTTAGGAACTCAAAGAATCACAGGGTAAAGGCTATAGAGGAGGTTATGGATACTCAAGATGAAGGGTCAACAATTTTAATGACAATCATTACAACCACCACAATTTGACCTATGAAGGAGGATACAATGAAGAGATTTCAATATTTACATAGAGGACTCAAATCAAGAGGATTCATTGCTAATCATTAATATGACAATGCTTCCAGGTAAATTTGATGAATATATTTTCTACATAGATTTAGGGTGTTCAAATCATGTGGCAAGAAATGTGGCTCTCATCTTAGATTTGCAAGATCCAAAAAACAAACATGAGGTGCAAACAGGTGAGGATACAAGGCACCTTGTGGAAAAGATAGAAAATGTAATGACATGATATGGAAATTTCAATCTTCTTAGCAAGGTACTCTATGTTCCTACCATAACTAAAAATTTGATAAGTGTAGGGTAGATTTTGGAGAAAGGCTTGTAAGTCAGATTCATAAGGAAAGGTGCATTTGTTGAACATCCAAGTCAAGGATTTAGGAAGATTGCAAAGGGTGAAAAGATAATTAGATTATTCACATATGAATTACAAGATAAAAGGAACATAGCTCTCTTTAATCATGGTAGTTAGACACTCACAAAATTGGAAGTTTGGTACAAGAGGTTAGCACATATCAGAGAGATATCTCTAAAATAGATATGTAGAGACCAAAGTGTACTTGGGCTTCCTGATTCGGTAAAGTAGCATATGATTTATAAGTGTAGTGCAAAATTTGGAAATTCTCACAGGTTACCATTCATGAAGAAAGGGTATATGCATGGAGACCTCTTGGAATTGGTTCATACAGATGTATGGGGACCCAGCAAGGATGCTTCAATCTCTGGATCAATGTACTATGTCTCTTTCATTGATGATTGCACTAGATGGACTATTCTAAATTTTATGAAACACAAGGATGGTCTTTTCATGCTTCAAAAAAATACTTAGTTCTTGTGGAGAACCAAACGAGTAAGACACTAATGAGGCTAAGATCAGATGGAGGGGGAGAATATTTCTCCCATGATTTTGATTCCTTTCTTCAAGAAAGGGGAATCAAGAGAGAGATTACTACAAGGTACACTCCAAAGCAAAATGGAGTGGCAGAGAGAAGGAATAGAACAACTATTGAAGCTGCAAGGTCTATGCTGAATGAAAAACATTTACCAAACTACTTGTGGTTTGAGGCTGTATGTACAACCACTTATTTGATTTACAAGTTACCTTCAAAGTCTCTTGATGGTATGACACCGTATGAGGCTTGGAATGGGTTAAGAACTAACTTGGATCATTGCAAAATCTTTGTATGCATTGCCTATGCTCATGTTCCTTCATAGATTAGAGGAAAGATAAACCCTAAGGCAAAAAGGTGTGTATTCATTGGACATGACAATAATAAAAAAGGATACATGTTATGCAACCCAAGTAGCAAAGGTTTTTTGGTGAGTAGAGATGTTGTGTTTGATCAGAATAGTTCTTAGTATAGAGACTCATGGAGGAAAGTCAAGTTACCTTATGACATTGAAGAAGATTTTCCAAAGCTTATCAAAGACAACCCTCTTAAAGTTGAAGAGTAGGATATTTCAGAAGACGATGAAGTGTCTCAGATATAAAGATTCAAAATATGGAAGTCTAAAGGTAAAGCTAAAGTGCAAGAACTTGTTCATGAAGTAGAATCATTACACCATGGCCCGAGAAGGTCCATGAGAGAGAAAAGAAAACCAAAAAGGTATGGATATGACACTTGTCTTGTTAGTAAGCACTCAATCTACCTAGCACATGACTGAAATCAAGAGGAAGCCTCACCATTTGAGGATGCCAAGGATAAGACAGAATGGAAGCTAGCAATGGAAGAGGAAATTGAAGCACTAGAGGAGAACAGAACTTGGGAGTCGGTTCCCAATTCTTCATCAATGAAAGTAGTAGGTTCAAAATGGATTTATAAATTAAAGAAGAATTCTGATTGTTCTATTAACAAGTACAAGGAAAGGCTAGTGGCAAAAGGCTTTGCACAAACTCAAGGAATTGATTATGAAGAGACCTTCTCTTGTCTGGCAAAGATGCCCACAATCAGAGTCCTTCTAAGTGTTGCTTCTTCCAAGAATTAGAAGATTCTGCAATTGGATGTAGAAAATGCATTCTTTAATGGATGGATAACAAAGGAGGTGTATATTGCAGAACCACGTGGTTTTGAAGATAAAGCACATCCTGATTAAGTGTGCAAACTTAACAAAGCTTTATATGAACTCAAACAAGCTCCAAGATCTTGGAATCATATACTTGTTACCTTCTTATTTGGAGGATAAAGGATTTCAACCTAGCAAGGCACATGCTTCACTCATCTCTATCAAAAGGAGTGATTCTGAAGTTTTCTATTTATGTGTGTATATGGATGATATTATTCTCATATGAAATGATGCAACTTCCTAGGGTTGGAAGTAGTATATACAGATCATGGTTTATTTCTTACCCAAAGAAAATACATTAAAGATACATTGATTAAATCAAAGATGAAAGATGCTACGATTCAAGGTACTTTAATGGAAGTTAATCATAAACTAAGATCACATGAAGGAGAACGTATAGAGGATATTACAAGTTATCAAAGCCTTGTGGGAAGTTTGAATTATGCCACCTTAACTTAGTTGATATATGTTATGGTGTGAGCATGCTAAGTCAATTTATGCACACACCCGAGAAACCTCATATGAATGCTATGAGAAAGATACTTAAATACCTCAAAGGGACCATGAATGAAGGATTATATTAACCTTATGTATTTGACCTAGGAGTAAAATTGTTCTCTCATGTAGATTGGGTTTGCTCCAAGGAGGAGAGGAGAAGCACTTCAAGATATCTTACCTTTGTAGGGTCTAAACTTATTTCGTGGTCATCTAAGAAGAACCCACAATTGCTCTCTCTTCCAGAAAAGCTCAATATAGAGGACTTGCCATAGCTACTCAAAAGTAGTGTGGATGAAAACTCTATTCATAGATCTTGGTTTTGATTTTGGAACTCCATACATATTTGGTGATAATATAAGCTCCTTGCACTTGGTTGCCAATCTAGTCTTTCATGACAGGACTAAGCATATTGAAGTACACTATCATTATGTAAGGGAGCAAGTCTTCAACAATGGAATTCACCTACCATGGTATCCACTCATAAAAAATGTGCAGACATGTTGACAAAAGCATGGGATGGTACTAAACTCATTAGATTCAAATAAATGATTGATTTGCAAGTAATATTGGAAGATTCAAGAATTCAAGCACACGAGGCTTGAGGGGGAGCTATTGGAGAAAATTATAGGCTAGCCTATGTGATGGCTGATTATCACAAAGACTATGAAGTCTTGAAGAAAACAATTGAATATTACTAGGTGAATACCCACTCTTGTAATCTCTTGAGTATTCACCTAGTGTAAAAGTAAAAGAATCAAAAGTGGTTGAAGCCACTTGATGGTTAGGCAAGAACCCCATGAATTCATAAAAGCATCTATCTCTAGAAATTAGGAGAAGAATCTTAGGCGAACAAGAATTCAAATTCAAACTATGGCTCCAACACACTCTATATAAATGAGATTCATCTAGTCATCAAAGAGAGTCTCCATAGCACAGCTTCGTGCCCAATTTGGGCATGATCTTATAACTCTCACATGTATTGTCAAAAATCAAGTCTCAATCATGCAAAAATGCTCAACCACGAGTTCTGAAAGTGGACCAATAAAAAAAAAGGACCCAAAGTCATGCAATAAAGTTAGAAGCTCCACCAAGCTGAATCAAATTCAAATCTCATCAAATCAACCACCAAAAAGTGCACCTACACTGATTGATGGATGGTTAGCTAGATTGTAGGAAAAGTAAAAACTCTATATAAGGATCATCCCACCTTTGTTTCTTGCATTCTATGCATTCCACGAGTTTCCCACTTAGTTAAGTGAAGTGATAAACTCCAGTGAGCAGCCCCCTTGCTTGCTTACCTCATTTTCTCATGATTTTGCTCCTCTCTATCTAGAGGTGTAGTTAGGCTTTGCCAAATCTGATTGTACCAGATTGTAGAGCATTGTTTGCTCTCTCATTGTACTCATTTTCATTGATTTCAAGCTTCATTTGGTCTCTCATATTGTGCCCTAAACTTTGCAAAAGTTTCAAGTGTATTTGGTTGAGTGAGTTGTGAGAGATTAGCAACTTTGTGAAGGTATATGTCTGCACATAGGTAGAGAGTGTTGCAAACAAAAAGCCTATTTTGCAGAGGGTGATTCTCCTAGCTGGAATATCCATTTGGGATGATTTAAAGCTTCTTGGGTAGCTCGTACAGTCTTTTACAAGTTTAAAAATTTTTCATTTTAATTCTCTATACTGGTGTAGAGAAACATTAAGAACAGTGAGCATATATCACTACTTGTGGACCTACTTGAGGCCAGCGATGTTCCATGTTTGCATTGACGTGTTAGAATCATCCCCCATCAGTGGTATTAGAGCCATTTTTTAGGCTTGGAGACATCCGTGGCATCATATTGAAGAATTTAAGGGATCAAGAAATTATGTGGAAGCACAACTTGGAAGACTCATGAAAGCAAGTAGACATTGAAAGGGGGCTACGTTGATCGAGATCTGAACTAGTTGAAGGTTAGCAAGGGAGAAGCTATCAAAAGCTAATATCCACACCTTCTAAAGCATACAAACACTTGAGGAGAAGCTAGAGGAGCATTTTAGAGCTCAGTATGGTTGAGTATAATGCACAAATATAGAAGTTAGAGAAAGGCAATTATCAACCATGGAAATTTAGATTTAGCAACTACCTTATGGGCAAAGGATTGTGGGGATTAGTGAGTGGCACAGAGCCAATGCCTCATGTACATGATCCACCACTTCAAGAGTAGGTCAAGGCACTTAATGAATGGATAGAAAGGGATAGGAGAGTCAAATTCATTCTATCCCAACACATAAGCAAGAGCATGATAGGGCATATACAAGACTTGGACACATCCAAGAAGGTTTGGGAGACCTTGGAGAGATTGTACTCTTCATCAACAAGGGCAAAGAAGATTCAACTCAAGAATGAGCTGAAAACTCTTGCCAATGTGATCCCAGTTAAGTATGTAGTGGTAGAGGAGAACCTTAATAGAGCATTGGTGCCACTAACCTCGTTGGTCTCAAAAAATGACTCTCATGGTCATAGTTTAGACTACTCCCATGAAGATAGTCGACAAGCTTATTATCAAAAGTCACCAAAGCATAGTGAGGCTTATTCCTATCAATACAAAACACCACTTATGGAACAAAATTGGGAGCCAGAATACTCCAACGTCATGTACACAAATCTGAACCCAAGGACCCAAGCGAGACAAGTAAGACCACAAGCCCCTAGAGGTACATGTTTTAGATGTTAGGGTGACCATTTTATTCATGAATGTCCCCATTCACAGACTCTGGGACAAGGACAAAACATCAGAATACAAGGTTTTTTGTCTTGAGTGTGGCAAGGAACATCTCCCGAGAGATTGTCCCAGGAATCCCTCTAGTGCACCCAAGGTTACACCCATTAATGTGGTGGGATTGGTGGTGGATTCAATTTTAAGTAGCAGTAATGCGGTTCCTATACAGGTTTTCACTAGGGCACAAGTTGTACAACAAGCAAAATCATTTGATCAATCAGAGTCAAGTGAATTAGGAGAACCGAGTAAGAGAAAAGTAAGAACTTGGAAGGATACCAGAGAGAAAGCTAATCTCAAGTGGAATAAAAAGTTATCTGAACTAGATGAAAGCCTAAAAGATGCAAAAACAAATAGAAGATGTTGCATCTCAAAGCCCCTCGCATGCCGAACCTCCATCCACTCCACCGCATTCCACCCCACCAACCATTGTAAATAGACTACAACCATTGTCTGTTGTTGCAGATCCAATCCCAAAAGACTTGGACATGATGTTCAAGGCCTACCAGGCTCGACTTCAAGAAGGGTCAATAGTTGCAAACCTAGACAAGAGTTACCCTAGAGCCGATTTAGAGATTGAACAGACAAAAATGTGCATGAAAATGGTAGAACTAGCTCATGCTATGCTCGAGACCACTCAATCGGTTAATTAGACAAACTTTTTCAAACCGGATTTGCATTTCTAGGGCTTACTAGAAAGATTAGAGCAGTTGGTAAACAAGCCCCAGGTTTCTTTACCTCCACATGCTCAACCAATGGTCTAAAGAGAAAGCTTACCTCCAATGAAAGCTTACGTTCCTGATTCCATGGATGATGGAGCACCTCTTTCAATTCAATAGTACTCTCAAGAGTTCTTGTGGGAAATACAAGAAGAGAAATGGGCCAAGGAGAAGGGTAACCCCCCTCCTATTCCTGAACTTGATGATCTTCATGACCAATTTCCCCAAGACATTCCATGTATTAATGGAGACCAAACAGAGCAACAAGAAGATGAAAGATTAGATTTTGAATCTAATTCTTTACAAGAGTTGCCTCAATTTATAGGCCCATGGGAATCTGAATCTCTTTAGATTTGAGCTCCCACAATATTGGTAAGAAATGAAGACTCAGTGGTTCCAAGAAACACTAACATCATGAAGAACACTAAGGTTTAGTGTCATCTTACCGTGGAAGAGCTGCTAAAAGTAAAGTTCGAGCTATGGAATCATGTGAAGGATCATGTCCCAGAACTTGATTCCAATATGACAAAAGCAGGCTCTAAGCAGAAAGTACCAGATATACCTCTAGAAAATCAAGTAGCCAGTGCCCCTGAAGATCAACACAAAACGACATTTTCCACAGAGTGGGGAATCTTTGCATTCCATGTGATGCCATTTGGGCTCACCAATGCACCTGCAATATTCCAAAGGCTCATGTGTCATGTCTTCAAAGAGTTCTTGCGGAAGAGCTTAGAAGTATATGTGCACGATTTATGTGCTCATTCCCAAGAAAGAAGATACCACATCCCTGAGCTTAAAAATCTTCAATAAGTGTAGAGAATATTGAGTTTGTTTGAACCTAGAAAAGTGTGTGTTCATGGTACGACAAGGTAAAATACTAGGTCACATTGTTTCTAAGAATGGAATATCAACAGTCGAGGACAAAGTTAGAGCCATAGCTGAGTTGCCAAGGCCAAGGAACGTTAAAGAGGTACAAGCCTTTATAGGCCATTGTGGATATTATCATAGCTTCATCCACATGCATGCGATCATAGCTAAACCTTTTTATGCCTTGCTAACCAATTTTAAGTGGAATGATGAAGGTGAAAAATCCTTCAATGAGCTAAAAAGATGTTTGTGCTTAGCACCAATACTAACAACTCTTGATTGGAATAAACCATTCCATGTCCATGTAGATTCTTCCAATCATGCAATAGAATGTGTGCTAGCACAACCCCCAGGTGAGGGAAATCTAGATTTACCCATCGCATATGCTAGCAAGCAATTGAATGCTGCTGAACGAAACTATACCACAACTGAGCGAGAAGGTTTAGGCATGGTGTATGCCCTAAAGAAGTTTAGACACTACTTATTGGCCAACAAGTTTAATTTTTTCACTGATCATCAAGCTTTATTATATTTGGTCAATAAACCTTGCAATACAAGGAGCTTAGTAAGATGGTTTCTCTTACTAATGGAATATGTCTTTGAAGTGGTTATTAGGAAAGGTAAAGCCCTCCTCAGGGTAGATCATCTTTCTCGCATCACTTCAGGAGAGTGATCGCAAGGTCTGATGAATTTCCCCATGCTTATCTCTTCAATTTAGAAGTTGTTCCTAAATGGGAAAATAAGTTTGTACCTGTCCTAACCTTCGGACCCGCAAACAAGAATGTGAAAATGAACAAAGAAGAAATTGTAAGATCACAAAAATGCCAAATGTTGGCAAGAAGCATGTACAAACAAGATGCAAATGGTGTATTAGCTTGTGTCGAGGATGATGAACATAGTAGTTGATTGCAACAAGCCCATGAAGGATTGCTAGGAAATCACTACTCTAAACAACGAACATTGCAGAATCTAAAATGTTGAGGAGTGTATTGGCCTAGCATGGACAAAGAAATTCATGAGTGGATTAAGAATTATTCAATATGCAAGGAGAAACCCCCAGTGGAGCATGCTACCCTTTATCATGTTTCATTAAGTCCAAACTGGAGTGCTTCATTGGTAGAATTCATGAGATCCGAAACATTACCCAATGAAGCTAGTCTAGCATGGAGAACAAGGCTCACGACTATGCCTTAGTTCGAGAAAACCTATATGGGAGAGGAAAAGATGGTTACCTTAGAGTGTGCGTTCATCAATCACACTACTTGAAAGTCTTAGAAACTCCACATAGCGGTGTTGCAGGTGGACACTTTGGGCCTGATCAAGTAATCAAGACTATTCTATTCTCAGGACTTTGGAGGCCAACTCTTCATATGAATGCACATACTTATGTGAAGAAATGTGACACATGCCAAAGTGCCTAATACCCAATTAGAAAAGATGAGATGCCTTTAAGGCCAATGATGGGAGGACATGCATTCTCGAAGTGGGGTATAGAGTTTGTTGGTCCCATTAACCCCCCAGCTAGAAAGTCCCATGCAGAATACATTATTGTAGCCACCGATTACCTTACCAAGTTGGTAGAAGTAAAAGCTACGAGCAAGAATGATGCTCAAATGATGGCAAGGTTCTTATTTTAGTACGTGTTCATGAGATATGGATTACCAATAGAGTTAGTAAGTGATAGAGGTATGCACTTCTTGAACGAAGTCATTGGAAACCTTCTACAAGAATTCTTGGTGATACATAAGAATTCGGCCCCATATCATCCACAAGCTAACGGAGAAGCTGAGAGCACGAATAAGATCCTATGTAACGTATTGAAAAAACCCGTAAATAATAAATGCTCTGATTGGGACAAATAGCTTCATCATGTTGTTTGGGCTTATCGAGTTGCTTACAAAATGGTACTCAATGCCACCCCATTTCATATGGTCTTCGGACACAATGTTGTGCTACCATTAGATTTTTTAATCCCAACTTTAAGAGTAGCACAAGAGAACGAGTGGAATGGACATCAAAGATAAAGGATTGAAAGAAGGACATTTAGTTCTGGTTTATACACTAAAGCAACATGCCCGCAAATTAGAGAAACGAAGATATGGACCCATGATCATTAATAGAATTTCCACTAGCGGTGCGGTTCAATTGGCCACTCGAGAAGGTGACATCTTGGCAAACTATATTAGTGGATGTCGAGTCAAGTTTTACCAAGAACCTCTTACAGAGGATATGTTAATGAGACTCAACACTATTAAGACGAGAAAAGAAGAAGAGTTGAGGGTCACAGAAGAAGCACAGGTAGAGGTGAGAGAACACATAAGGAGAAATAAGTTAAGGCGACTAGGCCTAGATGTCAACCCAGAATCCCCACAATATTACATGGACATGTGCCAAAAATCGGGCATAAATACTTCTCGCATAATCGATTGACACCCCTTTGTGACTGTGGAGGTAGGAGGAGGAAAGAGTGTAAGAACTCTGAGAGCCTTCGTTGACTCAGGTGCAGCAACGAGTGCAGTTAGACTTTCATATTGCCAAGACCTACAATTGAACATACCTAAGAAGTCAACTTCTTCAAGTTTGGGTACAAGAACAATGCATTACATTAGAATTAGAGAATTGCATGCTCACAGATCATGGCATCACACACTCTCTTAGTTCTGCTAAGACTAATCTTCATGAACAAGATGTTGTATGTGTCAAAAGCTCTATGATCCGGAAGGACTCAATCATGGAAGGATAGTCGAAAAGGCAAGCAGACCCTCCTTCTTTTCCAAAGAGTAAAGCATCCATAGTAGTTCAACCTCAGAAGCAAGCAAAACAGTACAAGACAACCCGTATATCAAATACACAAAGAGCCTTTAAGAGTAAAGTAGTTCCGAGCATAAAAGAGATCTAGGTATGAAAAGGAGAGCAAGCACTAGCTGTGCCAACACAATTCCCACCCGGGCAAGCCAACCATGGGAAAACAAGAACCAAGCAACCAGGACGAGCTCAACCAAAAGGTCTTCAAAAAATTTGGGTACCAAAAAATTTAGTTGTAGCTCAACAAGGGCGATTAAATATGTGGGTTCCCAAAGCACTCTTACATGCACAAAGGCTTATGCTCTCCACCATGCAAAAGGTCGCAAAAAAGAAGCCAAGGAGAGAAAAGGGTAAGAACCGAGCACAAAGAACAAAAGAAGATAAACTCAATCTTTTGGCAAGCGTAAGAAGACACTCATCAAGGAAATGGGTTTGGAAGCCAAAAGCACCAGCATTACCCACAAAAACAAAGCACCAACCACAAGGGATAAAAAATTCATGCAGCCATCCACAAATGAAGAAGCCAAAATTGATCTCTACATAGCCAAACACTATTCTCAAATGGATCCCTAAAAGGGAAATGGTCAGTTGTCATTTCATCATCAACTGATCACATCATTTCAAGATCCACTGGCTACCTCCAACAAAGACTGCATCAACATCCACTAGCAACAACGAATGCCTCGACGTGCCACAATTGTTTGCCTTCGGCATAACCTTGTCTTTTGCACCATTCACATCATGCATTTCCAAAGTATGCATCAATATAGGGCCACATTACATGGCCTTGCATAGACACAATTGAGAATCCCAGGCACATGAGACACACTTGCTAAATGTAAAATATTTTACTGATGCTAACACCTTTCTTCTTTTCTTGTGACATTGTTTCAAAAACAAAAAGAGAAAGGACAAGATTGTGCACTTGAAGAATCTCATAAATTGAACCATCAGAAAGGACATCCATCGATAAGAAAGACAATTCAATGGTCAATCACCACAATGGAAGTACAACAGGAAGAGATGAAGATCGACGGACCTTTCACCATGGTAAGAATTGTATGCTTCACAAACACTATAACCATAATCGATTATGAAACCTCTTTGTTCGCATACCCTTGAGGACTTAGCTCAAGACCCAACTTCTTGCTCCATAATTCTTGCAATGCATTTCCCAAGTATGCATGCATAGGGCTACATTACAAGGCCGTGCACAAGGCACATTCTTCTTCCAACCCATGCACTAATGCACTTACCCATTAGTTATTATGGGTCACAAGTAATTGGCATGAAAACTAGGGAAACCATCTTTGAAAATGAGAGGACATCAAGGTGACAACAGCAAGAGTAAGGAAACAATCCACTGTCGAGAGCTACTCACCAACTATGATAACCTCTTTGGAGTAGCTCACAATTTTTGAAAGCTCAAAAATACACTCATGTCGGAATCAATGAAGAAGTATATATAGAGGGACTAAACATGAAGAATGGGACAAGCTACCCCGCTACAGGTGGAAGAGAGACCGCTCTAGTGAAGACATGAGGAACTCTATCTCTCAAAGTACTACATGGAACAACCACTACAACAAGGGTCTGTTAGGGATGAAAAACTCAAGAGGGGGAGTTTTGCAGTCAAGGTCATGCACAAGCATAGAAGCACATCAAGGAAGTGGAGACACAAGAGAAAGGAGCATGTAGGGAGCTCCAAGAAGCATATATCAAATTTTCAGAAGAAATCCCTATAAAAATAGTGATTTTTATCACTAGAAACCATTTTAAATACCATTTTCCTTTCTTATAGCTCCATTTTGTTCGATCCAAGGAGACCTCAAGCTTGAGGAGTATTAGAAGCATCACCATGCCAATTTTCATAATTTTCAGACTCCATTTGAGCCCCCAAATAAGACTTAGAAACTAACTTTTAAGTAGGCCAGATACTAGGTCTGGACAGAGCCAAAACCACTCAAAAACTATAAAACGGGCTGGAGAGCTCATTTTTTAGGTTAGCTTGTTGTAGATTTGAGCTTTGTAAGAGTTCTTTTGTAATCAAAGATCTTCCATTGTTCCACTCTTTGCTCATACTTTGTGCGCGTGTGTGTGTATATATCTACATGTTTGTGTGTTTTCAACTTGTGCCATTACTTGATCACTGTCTTCATACCAGTCCTTGTTGCGAACATTTGTTTTATGGAGGGTACAAGTTTCAAATTATGTAAATACCTTTGGGAAGTCTTCAAATACTTCAAGAAGGCTCATATTATTCATAAAATATAGCAAAAATACCACGTGAGTTCTAGAACATGGTGAGTCAAATTAGTGAGTCACAAGGGAGCTTCAGTGGTGTCCTAGTGGAAGGTCGATGTGGCTAGTTCTCAAAGTCCATCAATACTTTGCTTATTTGAGCACTTGAGTCATGTAATACCTCCATCCAAGTGTCTACCACGAATTTAGATGTATTAGGAAGGTTTTAGATTAGTTTCCCATGCTATAAAAAGAGGAGAAAAGTCGTGATCTTGTGGGATGTCCAAGAGAGTCATATGTGTATCTCTACACTGCTGTAGTTTTGTATGCAGAGATTGCAGAGCTTGTATCTCCCTCATTATATATCCAAATTACATGTTTGATAGCTCATTGGAAAGCTCTTACTGTCTACTTTCTTCCTGGAAATTTTCATAATCATTGGATTTGTGAGCTGAGAGCAATACTCTCTGCAAGTAGTGTGTGTTCTCTGTTTTTTATCCCTGCTGAAGGTCTCCATTAAACCTCAAACTTGCAGAGGTCATATCTCCATGTGTATGTATCCAAATCATGTGTTCTTTGGCTTGTTAGAAAGCTCTTTAAGTCTACTTGTATTCTGGAAAGTTTCAAAGTCATTGGAGTTTTGAGTTAAGAGCAGTAGTCTCTGCAAGTGATGTGTGTCCTGAGGTTCATCTCTGTTTCAAGGTCTCCATTAAAGCTGCATATTGCAAAGGTCATAGCTCATTGTGTATTTATCCATTTGAGGTGTTCTATATCTTGTTGGAAAGCTCTTAGAGTCTAGTTTATGTGTGTGAAACAGTTTTGGAAAATTCCAAGTGAGTTAAGAGAAATTTTCTCTGCAAGAAAATTGGTCTGTGCATACAAGTTTGTGAAAAAGTCAACTAGGTCCTGTTGGGTTTCACCTACTTCTAGCTGTACTTTGGAGATCAATAAACTCCAACATTGGTATCAGAGCAAGAACTTGGAGGCTTGGAGAAGGTTATCATACTTTGACGAAGAATTTGAAGCTATCAAAGAAGCAGTTCATCATCAACACTACACAAAGGTAGAAGAAGATTGCAAGGAGGCATCTGAAGCAACATCCAAGCAATGAAAGGTGCACATACCTCATTTACAAGGTAAATATTATATTTCTTCTCATCACACACATTGGAAAGGAGGCTTAAAGGAGGAAGCTTAGCATTTGTATTATGGGAGACCAACATGCACAAATAGAGAAGCTTGATAAGACCAATTATCAAGCATGGAAGTTTAGAATCACAGCATACTTGCAAGGTAGAGGCTTGTATGGTTTGATTGATGGCACAGATATCAAACCCACATTACCAGAGGACCCAAATCAGCAACAATTGAGGGATTTTAGACTTTGGAATGAGAGAGACAAAAGGGTTATATTCATTTTATCACAAAATATTCAAGATTCAATGGTAGGACACATACAAGATCTAGACACAAGTAGAGATGTTTGGCTTGCATTGGAAAGGTTGTATGCTACAGGTACAAGAGCAAGGAAGATTCAACTCAAAAATGAGTTGAATAACATAAAGAAAGATACAAGGACATCGGTCAATGATTACATATTGAAAGTTAAAGAGATTGCAGATCAACTAGGATCAATTCAAGCTCATGTGGAGGACGACGACTTGGTTGCACATACTCTCAACGGACTCAAAGATGATGAGAGATGGAAGCCCTTCATTACTTCAGTTTATGTGAGAGGAGAATTACCAGATTTTGATCAACTTATTGCCCTCATGGTCACGGAGGAGATGAATCTAAATGGTTCTACGTCAAATCAAAAAGGATCTCAAGGACAAGCTCTTTATGTAGGATCATCAAGAGGTGGAAACAGAGGTGGAAGAGGTTCAAATAGAGGTCGAGGAAGAAGGAGCGATGATCAAAGGACTTCAAGTGGCTTCTTCAACACAAGAGGAAGAGGAAGATCAAGCGCTAGAGGTACGAGAGGCTACTACAACTACAACCAAAGACAAAGGAGTGAAGATAATAAGAACAATTGCTATATATGTGGAAGGTATGGACACTATGCCAAAGATTGTTATCAAAATGAAAATAATCAAGGTGGTAATCGAAGAGGAGGCTATTCAAGAAGAGGTAAACAACAAGGAAATTATGCAGTTGAAGGTAAAAGTGATGATTATGATTCTCTTCTTATGATGAATGTAGAAACTAAGATGAATTGCAATAGCGATGTATGGTATGTAGATAGTGGTTGTTCTAATCACATGTCTCATGATGCTTCATGGTTTTCTAATATGCATAATCCGTCATGTAAAGGTCATGTTGAAACAGGAGATGATACAACACATAAGATTATGCAGGTTGGAGATGTTGTTATGCAGGATAAGAGCAAGAAAAATTGCTTGAAGGATGTACTTTATGTGCCAACGATCACTAAGAATTTGATGTCGGTTGGTCAAATGGTAGAAAAAGGTCTACAAGTGAGATTTAATCATGCAGGTTGCTTCATTGAGGATCCAAAGCAAAGGAGGTTAATTGCTAGAGGTCAAAAACAAGGTAGATTGTTTACATTCAAGGTAAACCCAAATCATACAAACTATTTCTCTTATGGTATGCATCGAATAGCAGAGCTTGATCTATGGCACAAAAGGATTGGACACATGAATGTACACAGGTTAAAGGAGCTATCAAAGAAGAGGATTGTTGAAGGATTACCTGATCTTACTAAGCAACATATGGTGCATCTTTGTGAAGCATGTCAAATGGGTAAGCAGAGTAGACAACCTTTCAAGCATTCAAGCTATGTAAGTGATGGTTTGCTAGATCTCATACACACAGATGTGTGGGGACCTACTAAAGAGGCATCCTTGGTTGGTAATAAGTACTATGTATCATTCATTGACGATCATAGTAGAATGACATTTGTGTATTTTATTAAACATAAGAGTGAGGTCTTTGATTGTTTCAAGAAGTTCAAATCATATGTCGAAAAGCAAACAGGAAGGTATATTAAGAAGCTAAGATCCGATGGAGGAGGAGAGTATTTCTCTCAAGCTTTTACTGATTTTTTGTATGATGAAGGTATCAAAAGAGAAGTTACATGCAGGTATACTCCACAACAAAATGGAGTCGCAGAAAGAAGAAACAGAATCATAGCAGAAGCATCTAGAAGCATGCTTAATGATATGTGTTTGCCTAATTATTTTTGGGCTGAAGCTGTTAGCACAAGTGTTTACATTATGAATAGAGTTCCGACTGCTGGAGTTCATCATTTGACACCATATGAGGTATGGCATGGAAGGAAACCAAGTGTAAGTCATTTGAAAGTATTTGGTTGTGTATGTTATGTACATGTACCTAGTGAGGTGAGATCTAAACTTGATGCAAAATCAGAAAAATGTATATTCATTGGTTATGCAGATACTCAAAGAGGATATAGATGCTATAATCCTCATACCAATAAGGTTGTTGTGTCAAGAGATGTAAACTTTGATGAATCACTTTCATGGTATGCAGATAAGAATTGTTTGCAGGTCATGGATGAAAATGAAGAAGGTGTGGTTGAAGGAGATGAATGCATAGTTCAGCCATCAGGAAGTTTAAATGATGAAAGGAGTGGTTTAGATGAAGAAAGAGGATCACCTTTCAATGGAAGATTAAGGCAAGAGTCACCTCCAAGTGTTAAAAGTAAAGGTAAACTCAAACTTGTTGAAGTTAATGATGAAGGAGAGGAAATTAGTGATGTATGTGAGTATGGAGAATCATCAAAGGTTCCTAATAAGAAAGGAAGAGCATCTACATTGGAGGTAAGAAGAACTTCAAGAGTAAGTAAGCAACCTCAAAGGTATACTTATGAGTCTTTCATGAATACTCATTATGCTTTTATGACAAAAGTTGAGCAGGAAAATGAACCCACATGTTATGATGAGGCCAAAGGAGATGAAAAGTGGGAGAAAGCAATGAGAGAAGAAATGGAAGCACTACAGGATAACAAGACTTGGAATTTAGTTCCAAGTACACCAAAGCAAAAGGTAATTGGTTGCAAGTGGGTTTTTAAGATTAAAAGAAATAGTGATGGTAGTGTGTCTAGATATAAGGCTAGACTTGTAGCAAAAGGATATAATCAAACTCAAGGTGTGGACTATGAGGAAACATTCAGTCCAGTAGCAAATATGGCAACGGTGAGAACTTTGTTGGCTTTAGCTGCAAGTAAGAGGTGGAATATATATCAACTCGATATAAAGAATGCCTTTCTTAATGGTGAGTTAAATGAAGAAGTGTATATGTCACAACCAGATGGTTATGTGGATGCAAAATGTCCTAATCATGTATGCAGGTTAAAGAAGGCATTGTATGGTCTTAAGCAGGCACCAAGAGCATGGAATGCAAGGTTGATAAAGTATCTTATGCTGCAAGGATACACAGCGAGTCATGCTGATCCTTCACTTTATGTAAAACATGTAGATGGCATGTGTGTCTATGTATGCATTTATGTGGATGACTTGTTGATTACAGGGAATGATGCAAAAGCAATTGATGAGATAAAAGGTAATTTGGGAAAAGAATTTAAAATTTCAGATCTTGGTTTGCTCAGATACTTTCTTGGGATTGAAATTGTGTATAGCGATGAAGGTATGTGGTTGATACAAAGAAAGTATATATGTGATATGCTGAAAAGGTTTGGTATGCAGGAATGTAAATTTGTTTCTACTCCAATGGAATGTAATGTAAAGCTAAGCGCAAAGGAAGGTGATGAGTTGCATGATATGAATGTATATAGATCCATGGTAGGATCTTTGATTTATGCAACAAAAACTAGACCTGATATATGTTATGCAGTGGGAGTATTGTCACAGTTTATGCATGAACCTAGAGTACCTCATATGCATGCAGCGAAAAGAGTGCTTAGGTATTTGAAAGGTACCATGAATGAAGGATTATTTTATAGTCATGATGCTGATCTAACTCTTAAAGTCTTTAGTGATGCAGATTGGGCTGGAAGCAAAGATGACAGAAGATCCACAAGTGGATATGTGGTAATAGCAGGAAACAAGACATTAACATGGAGTTCAAAGAAACAGCCTACAGTTGCTTTATCTTCTACAGAGGCTGAGTATAGAGGTTTAGCATTGGCTACTACTGAGGTTATGTGGTTTAAAAAGTTGTTTCATGACTTGAATGTGCAGGTTGATGTACCACTGATATATGGGGATAACTTGAGCAGCATTCATATGACCTCAAATCCTATTTTTCATGCTAGAACAAAGCATATAGAGGTTCACTATCATTATGTTCGAGAGAAGGCCATGAACAATGAAGTGCAGGTTTCTTTTGTTGGAACAAAGGATCAAGTTGCAGATATCTTCACCAAATCCTTGGATGGACCAAAGCTTCAAAGATTCAACTATATTCTTGGCATGAAGGAAATACCCTTTGAAACTTGAGGGGGAGAATGTTGCGAACATTTGTTTTATGGAGGGTACAAGTTTCAAATTATGTAAATACCTTTGGGAAGTCTTCAAATACTTCAAGAAGGCTCATATTATTCATAAAATATAGCAAAAATACCACGTGAGTTCTAGAACATGGTGAGTCAAATTAGTGAGTCACAAGGGAGCTTCAGTGGTGTCCTAGTGGAAGGTCGATGTGGCTAGTTCTCAAAGTCCATCAATACTTTGCTTATTTGAGCACTTGAGTCATGTAATACCTCCATCCAAGTGTCTACCACGAATTTAGATGTATTAGGAAGGTTTTAGATTAGTTTCCCATGCTATAAAAAGAGGAGAAAAGTCGTGATCTTGTGGGATGTCCAAGAGAGTCATATGTGTATCTCTACACTGCTGTAGTTTTGTATGCAGAGATTGCAGAGCTTGTATCTCCCTCATTATATATCCAAATTACATGTTTGATAGCTCATTGGAAAGCTCTTACTGTCTACTTTCTTCCTGGAAATTTTCATAATCATTGGATTTGTGAGCTGAGAGCAATACTCTCTGCAAGTAGTGTGTGTTCTCTGTTTTTTATCCCTGCTGAAGGTCTCCATTAAACCTCAAACTTGCAGAGGTCATATCTCCATGTGTATGTATCCAAATCATGTGTTCTTTGGCTTGTTAGAAAGCTCTTTAAGTCTACTTGTATTCTGGAAAGTTTCAAAGTCATTGGAGTTTTGAGTTAAGAGCAGTAGTCTCTGCAAGTGATGTGTGTCCTGAGGTTCATCTCTGTTTCAAGGTCTCCATTAAAGCTGCATATTGCAAAGGTCATAGCTCATTGTGTATTTATCCATTTGAGGTGTTCTATATCTTGTTGGAAAGCTCTTAGAGTCTAGTTTATGTGTGTGAAACAGTTTTGGAAAATTCCAAGTGAGTTAAGAGAAATTTTCTCTGCAAGAAAATTGGTCTGTGCATACAAGTTTGTGAAAAAGTCAACTAGGTCCTGTTGGGTTTCACCTACTTCTAGCTGTACTTTGGAGATCAATACAATCCAACAGTCCTCACGTCTCCACGATGTCGTCGGGTTTCGTAAAAAGGAGGGTGCACTTATGACAGGACTTCAGCTATTCACGAGCTTTCACCAAGTTTTGGGAAGGAAGATTCTCTTTAGTGAAAGGGTCTTCTCTATCTTAGGTGTCAAATCTACTATAGAATATGGTCAATGACACATTTGACATGTAATGGGAGCCAAAACTTCCAAGGCTTCCCTACTTTGAGCGTTTACCAAGGAAAGTTGTTCCTTGAGATTACAATACTTAACCTCTTGTTTGCAATCCCGAACGTTTATTTTTAATTTTCCTTTTTTTTATTTATATGCAGTTTATAACATATTAACAAAAATGAACATTGCTAGGGAGAGATCTCTCTCTTTGGATGTATACTATTGTGAGTAGAAATATTACTGAGCTTTCTTAAAGCATCAAGAAGAAAAGGCATGAACGTTTGATACTCCCTATGGAATTTGGGAAATAAAAACAATTCGAGTATAACATGATAATCAAGAACTTTCATTGCTGGCCATATTTAGGAATATTCGATGCACTCTAATTTTTCTTTTCTGGGACTTGAAATCTACACTCCTTTCTAGAATGAAAAATCAAAATAGGTTTCCATTGGAGTAAGATCCATATGTGTTTAAATTTCCAAAGGGACGGTGAAGGGAAATGGCACCAACCTTAATTATTTCCATGACAACAGGCGATCTGCAGATACATTTCAAGATCACAGAAAATTCATTCATATACACATCTAAGATGGTAGACACAAGTTGTACATCAACTCAAGAATGAAAGCAACGTCCGTAAGCCTTTCGGAAATTTTTCATATTACTACTAAGATAGTGGTAAGAGAACAGAATAAGCAGCATGCATATGCCTATGCGAACAGACCTTTACAAGAGAAAACCTTGAAAACATTCGTATTCAACTTATTCTCAAATTCATGACATCAGTTTTAATGTGATTTCGGTTTGTTGTAGCTCAGCTTACAAATTCAAGTTGAACTTAGTTGGGGAGATTGAAGAACCAAAACACGGTAAAAGAAATTAAATAGTCCTTGCACATCATGGTGCGAGATCATAATGTTTTAGCATAAACGGAAGGCTTCAATAATGAAAACATGAGCATGAAATTCGAGATGTAAAGCTCAAGCAATACCTGAAAATACATGAAGTTGATGTCCTCCTCTGAACTGAAGGAATTCTTAATCTGTAAGTGTTCTTAATGTAGAAAATCTTTTCAGCCACGTTTTGATATTCTAATGCTCACTCTAGATTGAAACTCCAAAAGTTGTCAACTCCAAAAGTTGTCAATACTATTTGAGGAGGATGCATTTGCTAATAAGAGAATACAGTAAGTGTGCCTAGGAAAAAGGTACTCCATCATATGTACATTTAGCAAACGCAAGGAAAAGGATGTGCATATAGTTTTTTAAACAAAAGGGAAAACGACCATTAATATATTTAATGCTTTCTAATTCATGACATTGAGCAAAATCCAGTTACCTTTCTGCAGAACATTGTAAAATCAAATCCCTTTTTGAGACAGTTTTAGAATATGAATGCATCTTTGCTTCTGAAACCACCAACACTTCCTCCAATGGAGTCTAGCCAAAAGAGTCTTCTCCCACAACACCTTTTCACTTCCTCAGTCTGAAACAGGTCAGAATCTGTACAGATAGCAACTGAGTTCGAAGCTCATCTGGCAGTCTTGCACTCCATTCCACGGCCTTTGCAAGACCATTCTTCAGTAGAGGTCGCTCAGCAGACATGTTTGTGGCGTCCAACAGATGTGCAAAAACACAAATATATAGTTCTTCATTGAGCATCTCTTCCCGTATAGCAGCAAAAGTACATTCCATATTTATTTAAGGAGTCCCCTCCTTAAGCACTGCAACTTCCCTTTTGGTTTTTCAATCTTTATCAGAATTCTCCCAAAGAATGAAGATCTCATTTCTGTTGTAGTAGTTTCTTAAATTTCCGCATTCTCGATTCATCACATTGGCTTACTTCCAACATACACATCAGCTTCACTGTACTTCAACGAGAATTCCTTCTTCTTCAAGAAAAGGTTTTGAGCCTCTGATGCGTATAAATCCCTTTTGCCTACAACACATAGCATTCCCATCTTCTGCAAAAGCTCGACAGCTTATCAATGAACATAACTCTCTTACATCCTCCATCGAAGCATCTCCTCCATCTTCTTGAATCAGACTCTGAAGCTGTTATATTATCGTTTGGGAAACTTAAGCTGTTGATAACCAGTCCCGTTTACTCCACAATGAAGGTTCTATAACTTCAAACTGTTCTGGATCTTCAGCGCTACTCTGTTCTGAAGGCTTCTCTTAGCTTTGATTTCATTTCTTTTCCCGTGCATACCCTGCGCTCTACTCAAATCACTATATTCTTATGGTTGATCACCCAAGTCTCTGCGGCACTTCAAATTTCATGTATTATTATTCATGGGTTTTTCTGGGATGACTAAGGCTAAATCCATGTCAGATTTCAGCAAATGTAGCGCCTCTATTTTTCATCACCATTAATGGCAGTGGAGCTTCAACAGTAACCTCCATCTCCGTGACTTGTTTCCTCTTCTATTTCCTCAGCCGCCTCATCAGTTCACAAGCTCTCGATTACAATGCTTCTCGCATTGCCTTGAGTATTCTGTGAGAAAGAACGACAATGGCCATAATCCAATCGAGTTCCCCCATGGCTTCTCCCCCTTGAGACGACCCTCCTTCCTTCCTCCGTTCATCCCCGATCAGTAGTTCCACGTAATTGTCATGCTCAAAACAGAAGTAGAAACGAAAAAACTCCCAAAAAAACATATCCACGTCGCTTCAGTGCTATATTTAAAATGTTGTAATCACATGTAACTTATATACATTTACATACATGCAAAAGTGTGTTCCCATGCACATTGTTTATACATATACATTTTGTTTGCACACATAATGCACATGCATATCCAACATCTTGGAGTCACTCTCATATACATGTAAAGCCACTCACATGATAACCAATACGGAAACATGTGAACATGAAGGACTATGCACGTCATTATAATTATATATATAATCGAGACACTCATTTGTGTGAGCACGAACATATACCTTTATATACACACAAATGTTTTACCATCAATGCTCTCTTATGCACACATTATACTAATTCATTTCGCAAATATACACATACACACGGAATTGAGCAAACCATTTGCTTCATATTATTTAACCAGAAAGGAATAATAAAACATGGCAGACATCAACATGCAATGTACCCACAGTCAAGGGTAGAGCTCACCGGTAATAGATGCGTTGCTAGTGTCGACCTTGGACGAGACACACAGAAGAGTCATCTTTAATAGCGATTTGAGCTCGTGCTTGTGATTTGATTTACAAGACTTTGCTTCGGATCACGACCACATCCACCCCCTCTGAACCTGTACATCCTCCGGATGTACCAACCTGCGTGCACATGAACAAACATAAACGAGCATCAAGTAGTCACAGCATATAAACAGGACTTAAAGAAAATTTTAACTTGATGCATGAAATCTGAAAATTCATTAGTCTTGGCATAAATTAAGAGAAGAAAGTAGACAAAAACATCCCACACAACATATCAAAATACACTAATGCACTTAGACTAGAAATCACACGAGTAAATCGAAAACTTCTTAGCTCTCTCATTAACTTGAGCCGGTCAGATCTAGTAGCCTATCCGAAGCATTTGCATATACCAGTCCTCATTAACTCGATTTATGAGACTCGCTTCTGCCTTCCTGTTGATCTCCCATTTTCCAAACCCCCATCAGACCTTTTCTTATTTTTCTCTTATTTTTATTCTATTTTTCTTTATTTTAATTCTTTGTCACAACTCAGCCTTTATATTTTTGTTTTTACTTTTATTTATTTATCCACACATATCGGCCTATGCCGAAATCGGATGCGATTCGTGGACCTGGCCACCTAGCCAGGTTTAGCCCACCCATCTACCGACCCGACATAGCCCACAACGCACAATGTTAGCCTCATATGAAATTCTCGTCAGCTCGTGGCTCTAACCACCCGGTCAAAGTGACTCCAACCGCCTATCAACGCGTATGAGCGCATAACAACATGTAGTTTAGGTCATACGACACACAACTAGCGTCAGCTCGTGGCCCTGATCGCCCGACCAGGGTAGTTCCACCCCCCTACTAGCTCATCGCAGCACCCAACAGCACATACACATACACATAGATAGCTGGCTGGTATAAGAACTCTTTTCTCAAGACATAATCTGTCTGAAGGTCAGATCAGATGAGAGATCAAGAGCAGAAGTCGAAGTGTCTCACTCATCAAGTGCTCATAAATGCTAGTATATACAAATACTTAGTCTAGGTCTTCCTTTCACCTTCCTAGGCCTTGTTCCCGAAAGTTCTAGTCCATCTTCTAATCTTACTCATATAATCCAGCCCTTAATACATCATATGTAATCTTATTAGTGGTACGAGATCTTTGGTCTACTTAATTTTCTTATTTATACGTTTCTATATGCATTATATGCTTAATCATGCAGTCTTTTTATATACACAATGCACATATACAAGAGAAAAAAGAAACTTGAAACAAAAAACATTTCACCTTTATAGTGTCGAAATCCCCTTTGAATCTGCATTCTGGATCATCTTTGTTTCTTCATTTTGAGCCATCAATCTTCACTTGTTGATCTGAATTTCCTGTTTCTTTCTTAAAATCAACCAAAAAATATCAGTTATATACATTTCTATTTACAAAAAACATTTTTAAGATTTATGGAGTTTTATTATTGAACGAGACTCTCCCTTCAACCCCACCTTCTCCGACACATGCTCACCAAAGAAGTTGTGCTTGAAAAGAAGCCACCTCTGGATTGCATCAATTAGGGAAGTATTCTTAAACAAGAGACTCAATATCACTGAATCCAAGAAAGTCTTGATCTTCAATGTCACTAAAGACTTGCTTATCAAGATCAAACTCATCGTAATTTTTACGCCTTATAGGACAATGCATGTAGTCTAACGGCAACTCAATTTCTTTATTCAAGATCCCATCATAGAATTCTTCATATCTCTCAATCATCTCTTGCTCATTTTCTTCAGAGGATGTACTCTCGCCACACTCATCATACATTTCATCGGTCATTGATTCTTGCTCGACTATCGCATCATGTGTGAGGATCTCGACATATACATCCAAATCAACTCGAGCTTCATCAATGCAACCATTTAATTTTATCTTTTCTTTTTCATCTTCAGTAGGTAATGTACCCATATCATATTTTTCATGCATTTCAACGAATGCTGCACTCTCCTTCTCATGGCCCATTTCTTCAGCATATAAAGTGAGCTCATCGTAATCTCGATTTGCATCAAGATGTATCTTTTTGTAGAGTGCGACATCACTCATATACATGTCATTATACTCATGCCCAATCAACAACTCGTTCTTACTCCCATGATTAGGATCACTTAATTGTACCTCTAAAGACTCGTTCAATGTGGCATCACTCAAGAGTGTTTCACAATCTTGATCTTTATCTAGACTATCCGTAGGCTTAGCATCATGCTTTTCACCATCGGCATACATATCACTCTCTAGAGGACTCATCATTTGCATGCCCTCCTGATTAGCATCATGCTCCCTTGCATTCTCTTCATACAAATCAGTCATTTGGCCATAATTCATATTTGAATCATATGCTTGAAGAGATATATCACTCTTAGATGGTATCAAATAGTTCCTCAAGTATTGCTTGGTTTCGTCATTCAAGAAACCATCTTGTGCTTGATCTTCACATGGATTCACTAGATTATTTTGAATTATTTCATTTTCAATCTCTTTCTGATCACCTTGACTTCCCGTAGATATCTTTAAATAATCTTGGTTATTATCATATCTTGCCTCTTTGTTTGTTTGATTATCATCCCTTAGAAGCGAGGAGTCTATCAGATTATAGGAAGCCTCATGTTGTTTTCTTGGTGTGTTTCGTTTATTTTTGTTTTGTTGTATGTTTGATATTGGTTTGATTTTATTTTGTTTAGCTTCCGCATATTCCTTTGCTCCTCCCATCTTTGGGGTTTGTGCATATATAGTATTTGAAGATGTAATCAAAGTATCTACAGGCTCTTGGTACCTTGGATCCTCAGAGATTGCATCATTTATGCTTATCGGTTCTCTATAGGAATCCTTTTCATAAACATGTACGTGTATTCCATGCATATCTTCTTTATGCCCAATTGGGGTTTCCATCATTCTATAGATTTGCAAATTATTTTTGGTTTTTGAAATGCATGGAATTTGTATATCTTCTTCATTTGCATAAATGTCAGCTTGCCAATCATTTAAAAATTTTTCTATTGTTTGTTGTTTCTTCACATATCTCTTCACAGCTTCATGGACGAGCATCCAATCCTTTGTGAGCCCCGAATCAGAGTCTATATCTTGCAGAAGTGGAATTAACTCTTCTCGGGCTTTAACATCGACTGCTCGAAGAAACAACGACACCCTTTCATGACTTATGCACCTCTTATCGTGCTTAGAGAGATCATCATATTGTCGCTCAAACTCTTCTTTGATCTCGAAAATCGTCCGATCTTTGGGTATATGAACCCACCTCAGGAAGGACTTACGAGTCACTTTGTCTATGTCCTCTAGCATGAACTGCTTGAGCAGCATCAATTTATATTGCGATCATGTCATATGGTTTATTGCATGAGTTGATCGCAAACACTGTATTCATACACATAGGCAAAGTTTTCACATAATTCCATATCCGTCATCGGACTTAATCCGACACCTAGGTATTTGGCCTCGAGTTCATATTCTTTGCAGAACCTGGATATATTTTTACAATAGAAAAATCCGCATTGCTTGATTAAACGGTCATGAAGCGACTAGATGGCTTTTTGACGCCGATCCTCTTCATGAAAGCGTATGAACTGAGCTAGGAGATCTTCCATGTCTAAACTACTAGATCGCTCAATTTTTGAATGCTAACTCTATTCTTCAGTAAACTAGTTCGATATTTTATTCACCCCCTCCTTTCACGTCGGGTTCACTAGGTATCTCGTCGGGTTTCGTAAAAAGGAGGGTGCACTTATGACGGGACTTCAGCTATTCACGAGTTTTCACCAAGTTTTGGCAAGGAAGATGCTCTTTAGTGAAAGGGTCTTCTCTATCTTAGGTGTCAAATCTACTATAGAATATGATCAATGACACATTTGACATGTAATGGGAGCCAAAACTTCTAAGGGTTCCCTACTTTAAGCGTTTACCAAGGAAAGTTGTTCCTTGAGATTACAATACTTAACCTCTTGTTTGCAATCCCGAACGTTTATTTTTAATTTTCCTGTTTTTTATTTATATGCAGTTTATAACATATTAACAAAAATGAACATTGCTAGGGAGAGATCTCTCTCTTTGAATGTATACTATTGTGAGTAGAAATATTACTGAGCTTTCTTAAAGCATCAAGAAGAAAAGGCATGAACGTTTGATACTCCTTATGGAATTTGGGCAATAAAAACAATTCGAGTATAACATGATAATCAAGGAGAACTTTCATTGCTGGCCATGTTTAGGACTATTCGATGCACTAGAATCTTTCTTTTTTGGGACCTGAAATCTACACTTCCTTCTAGAATGAAAAATCAAAATAGGTTTACATTGGAGTAAGATCCATATGTGTTTAAATTTCCAGACGGACAATTAAGGGAAATGGCACCAACCTTAATTATTTCCATGAGACTGAACAGGCGATCTGCAGATACATTTCAAGACCACAGAAAATTCATTCAAATACACATCTAAGATGGTAGACACAAGTTGTACATCACCTCAAGAATGAAAGCAACGTAATTCGTAAGCTTTTCGGAAATTTTTCATATTACTACTAAGATAGTGGTAAGAGAACAGAATAAGCAGCATGCATATGCCTATGCGAACATACCTTTACAAGAGAAAACCTTGAAAACATTCGTATTCAGCTTATTCTCAAATTCATGACATCAGTTTTAATATGATTTCAGTTTGATGTTGTAGCTCAGCTTACAAATTCAAGTTGAACTTAGTTGGGGAGATTGAAGAACCAAAACACGGTAAAAGAAATTAAATAGTACTTGCACATCATGGTGCGAGATCATAATATTTTAGCATAAACGGCAGGCTTCAATAATGAAAACATGAGCATGAAATTCGAGATGTAAAGCTCAAGCAATACCTGAAAATACATGAAGTTGATGTCCTCCTTTGAACTGAAGGAATTCTTAATCTGTAAGTGTTCTTAATGCAGAAAATCTTTTCAGCCACGTTTCGATATTCTAATGCTCACTCTAGATTGAAACTCCAAAAGTTGTCAATACTATTTGAGGAGGATGCATTTGCTATTAAGAGAATACAGTAAGTGTGCCTAGGAAAAAGGTACTGCATCATATGTACATTTAGCAAACGCAAGGAAAAGGATGTGTATATAGTTTTTTAAACGAAAGGGAAAACGACCATTAATATATTTAAGGCTTTCTAATTCATGACATTGAGCAAACTCCAGTTACCTTTCTGCAGAACATTGTAAAATCAAATCCCTTTTTGAGACAGTTTTAGAATATGAATGCATCTTTGCTTCTGAAACCACCAACACTTCCTCCAATGGAGTCTAGCCAAAAGAGTCTTCTCCCACAGCACCTTTTCACTTCCTCAGTCTGAAACAGGTCAGAATCTGTACAGATAGCAACTGAGTTCGAAGCTCATCTGGCAGTCTTGCACTCCATTCCACGGCCTTTGCAAGACCATTCTTCAGTAGAGGTCGCTCAGCAGACATGTTTGTGGCGTCCAACAGATGTGCAAAAACACAAATATATAGTTCTTCATTGAGCATCTCTTCCCGTATAGCAGCAAAAGTACATTCCATATTTATTTAAGGAGTCCCCTCCTTAAGCACTGCAACTTCCCTTTTGGTTTTTCAATCTTTATCAGAATTCTCCCAAAGAATGAAGATCTCATTTCTGTTGTAGTAGTTTCTTAAATTTCCGCATTCTCGATTCATCACATTGGCTTACTTCCAACATACACATCAGCTTCACTGTACTTCAACGAGAATTCCTTCTTCTTCAAGAAAAGGTTTTGAGCCTCTGATGCGTATAAATCCCTTTTGCCTACAACACATAGCATTCCCATCTTCTGCAAAAGCTCGACAGCTTATCAATGAACATAACTCTCTTACATCCTCCATCGAAGCATCTCCTCCATCTTCTTGAATCAGACTCTGAAGCTGTTATATTATCGTTTGGGAAACTTAAGCTGTTGATAACCAGTCCCGTTTACTCCACAATGAAGTTTCTATAACTTCAAACTGTTCTGGATCTTCAGCGCTACTCTATTCTGAAGGCTTCTCTTAGCTTTGATTTCATTTCTTTTCCCGTGCATACCCTGCGCTCTACTCAAATCACTTTATTCTAATGGTTGATCACCCAAGTCTCTGCAGCACTTCAAATTTCATGTATTATTATTCATGGGTTTTTCTGGGATGACCAAGGCTAAATCCATGTCAGATTTCAGCAAATGCAGCGCCTCTATTTTTCATCACCATTAATGGCAGTGGAGCTTCAACAGTAACCTCCATCTCCGTGACTTGTTTCCTCTTCTATTTCCTCAACCGCCTCATCAGTTCACAAGCTCTCGAACACAATGCTTCTCGCATTGCCTTGAGTATCTGTGAGAAAGAACGACAACGGCCATAATCCACTCGAGTTCCCCCATGGCTTCTCCCCCCTGAGACGACCCTCCTTCCTTCCTCCGTTCATCCCCGATCAGTAGTTCCACGTAATTGTCATGCTCAAAACAGAAGTAGAAACGAAAAAACTCCCAAAAAAACATATCCACGTCGCTTCATTGGTATATTTAAAATGTTATAATCACATGTAACTTATATACATTTACATGCATGCAAAAGTGTGTTCCCACGCACATTGTTTATACATATATATTTTGTTTGCACACATAATGCACATGCATATCCAACATCTTGGAGTCACTCTCATATACATGTAAAGCCACTCACATGATAACCAATATGGAAACATGTGAACATGAAGGACTATGCACGTCATTATAATTATATATATAATCGAGACACTCATTTGTGTGAGCACGAACATATACCTTTATATACACACAAATGTTTTACCATCAATGCTCTCTTATGCACACATTATACTAATTCATTTCGCAAATATACACATACACAGGGAATTGAGCAAACCATTTGCTTCATATTATTTAACCACAAAGGAATAATAAAACATGGCAGACATCAACATGCAATGTACCCACAGTCAAGGGTAGAGCTCACCGGTATTAGATGTGTTGCTAGTGTCGACCTTGGACGAGACACACATAAGAGTCATCTTTAATAGCGATTTGAGTTGGTGCTTGTGATTTGATTTACAAGACTTTGCTTTGGATCACGACCACAACGGATTGAAATTTATGAGGTGAATCTCCTCATGTTGGTACTTGCCATTGTGCTAGAGTGTCACTTTTATTCTTGTAGCACATTTGTAACAATTTTAGCTGCTCTTTATTTAAAAGTGGAACACAAATGTTGATGTTATCGTTGTTAGATCTCCCTTTTCAATTTCCTTGCAATTGAATGGAACATCTAGCTTTGTTGACGGTATTGTTGTACCTTCCTTTGTGATTTTGTTGCAATTCAATGGAACATCTAGATTTTTCTCACTATTATTTTGTACTTCAGATTCATCAAAAGAAGATACTCTCAAGTTATTTGAATGATCATTTGATTCACTCAAGATATCCTAGTCTAACATGCCATATGTTAAACTCCTTCCACAAGAATATGGGCATAGAGGAAATCAATAAAAGATACTAGAATATATTGAATCTCATATTTCATCCCGTTGAGTGCAAAACCCAATCTGGAGAAGAACATTGCTGAAATGCATTCCCGACTATGTAAATTGTATAGTTATGAATCAAATCTAAAGAAAGCAATGTTGAATGGAAGAACTTGCTCTAAATCAAAATCCAAGGTGTACGTGGTGTACGTGGTGTACTGCGTGGTGTACTGCGTGGCGTACCTACATCTGAGGTACTCGTCCTAGGAGTAGAAGCGGGCGACACAACGTCCGTCGCACTGTCTCCACAACAACCGCCTCCTCCGCCTCCAGACCTACCTGTAGATCCTCTCCTAGAACCTCCTGCTCTAGAGTGTGATCTCGATCTACGAGACGGGCGAGACCCTGTATCGCGCTGAAGTGTCGAACGCACATGTCTACTAGTAGATCCAGTAGGAGATGGCTGCAAAGATGGTCATGGTGGAGTCACAAAGCTAGGAGACATACCTCCTATGGGAGTAGCACCACCCTCAGGAGTGACACCGGCGG
Organism: Ceratopteris richardii; assembly: GCA_020310875.1. Lineage (NCBI taxonomy): Eukaryota > Viridiplantae > Streptophyta > Polypodiopsida > Polypodiales > Pteridaceae > Ceratopteris > Ceratopteris richardii. The sequence continues at coordinate 64,291,065 of CM035420.1, forward strand.
GAGTGACACCGGCGGGAGTGACACTGGCGGGAGTGACACCGGCGGGAGTGAGGCCAGCGGGAGTGAGGCCGGCAGGAGTAAGGCCGCCAGGAGTGAGGCCGGGAGGAGTGCTACCATGAGCGATCCAATACTGTGATGCAACAGCCATATACGCAAGAGGAACCTGAGAGATGAACTCCAAAACCTACTCCTCTGTCATGGACTGTGGAGTGACTAGAGGACTGTCTCCCATCGTGCTTTGTAATAAAAGAACTCAAATAATTAGCATGCGCTAAGAAAAAAAATATAGGAAATAAATAAAAAAAAAACCAAAAATTAGTACGTACAAGTCTTTTATTCAAAAGTCCTCTATTCTAGCATCCTCTTGAAGATCCGATGCATCGAGAATATCTATCTCTAAATTGATGGCTTCTAAATCGCTTGCTATGCTGGTTTCCTCCTGATCATCGTCTATTGCTTCGTCTTCTCGAACAATGACCTCTTCTTCAATGACCTCTTCTTCTCGAACAATGATCTCTTCCTTCTCAACTATCGAATGAATCTCTGAGTCCACTAGAGATGGACTTTCTTCTACATCTTCATTTTCAAAAATTTGTCTACTACGTGGAGCGACTTGTAAAACAAATAGCCACTCCGGGTCTTTTGAATCTGGTATAAAAACAACTTGCTCACAGTGTTTGGGAAGTACAAATGTATCCCTTTCATCTGTCCATAATCTTGTGGAGTCGACTTGAAGCAAATCGCTCTTATCTTGTCTCACTGTTCTGTTTCTTCCAGAGGTGACTACTTTGAACCATTTCACGTCAAAAACAAAGTAATTAAACTTTCTGAAAGATAGTTTCAAGATGTCTTGAATCACACCACAATAATCTAACTCACCTTATAGAGCATTATCATCTCTTGCACTCGCTCTACTTTTTTGCAAAAAATTCACCATCACTCCACTATCAAAAGTAGACCGGTTTTGATCGATTCGTGAGATTCGAAAGTGTCGTCCATGAGACCATAGTGCACCGTATTTGATATACTCCCAATCACATCCTTTTGTGAGTTCTTCTTCTTCTTCAGAGATATCTTCACCCGCTGCCTTTGCTTGTGAAACCGCTGCATCTAGCCATCTGCTTGTTGGAAAAGGTGGGAGAGGTCGAAGATTTTCTGGAAGAGGCAAAAATCGAGTGGAACGATTTCTTCGAAACTGAGCTCTTTCCTTTGCGTTAGTTTCCTTGGCAAGTTCATACCTTTCTAACCACTTTTGCATAGGCTCAGAGTTAACTATGCAAAACTTCATTGCCTTCTCTCTGAAAGCTGCATCCATTTTTCTTTGCAATCCTTTACCTTGTGGTTCATCGCCTACGAGACGAACATCTTCATCATCGCTCCATAAGCGAGGCATTTTGGGATCCGATATACGTAGAAACTTAGTAATGAATACAAGAGATTCTTGTACAAGCCATCCCTCTGCCATGCTACCCTCTGGACGTGCTCTCTGTCGAACAAACCCTTTTAATGTCTTCATAAAGCGCTCTAAGAAGAACATCCATCGACTATGGACAGTTCCTGCTATTGCAACTTCATCTACTACATGAACCAGTAAATGAAGTTGAATAGCGAGAATACTTGTGGGAAAGTATTTCTCTACCATACAAACAGCCTCGATAGCATTGAGTTTCGCACTCTCTATGCTATCTCTATTTATCTCTTTAGAAGATATCCATCGTACTAAAGAACTAATTTTATAAATGGTTTTTCGTACATCCTCTGAAAGACAATCTTTTAGGGCTACAGGGAGCACAAACTGTAAAAACTTGTGCCAATCATGAGACTTGAGTCTTGAAGATCGTCGTTTCGTGTGAAAGCAGTCTTTAGACATCTCATGCATCTAGTAGGTGTACGAAACTCAGAAATTGTTTTCTTCACTTGTTGCTCTTCCATCCTGCGAAGCACCCAAGGAGCTCTTGGTAACGATACTGTTCCGTTGGGCTTAGTAATTGCCCACAACTCTCGCATACGACCTCACTCTTCTAGGTCGTCCCTTTGTGCTTTGCTTTCTTTCTTTCCGATCAAAGTTTTCCAAAGCATCTCTCCCACATTCTTGAAAATATGCATCAGGTCTACCAAATGATTGATCACCAATTCACTCCAATAAGGGATTTCATGAAAAATGGACAACCGTTTCATGCCAGCAATTGGATTTTTTGAATCCCACAGTTGTTTCAAATCACTAGCTTTCATTTGGTGTTGCGCTTGTCGACCAATTTGTCCTTCACGTAAAACATGCCCATCAGGCAAATATCTATGATGTCCTTCATAGACAGTTTTACGTAGTGCTTTGGAATAGCGTGCTTCGAGTCGTGGTCTGCATAAAGGACAAGCATGGTAACCCGAAATCGATAAACCTGAACATTCACCATAACCAGGCCAATCATACATTGTCCACATAAGTATGCCTTGCACTCGCACGTCTCGTCTTCTTATAGGTTGAGACATGTCACGCACAGTGATCCCATCCCATAAAATACGCAGTCTTCCACAAGTGGTGCAAGATATACATCCATGTTTTTTACCTTATACTTACCTGGTACAATAAGAGCTAATAATAAATGACCTTTCTTTGTGGCCAACCATGGTGGGATATTATAATTGACCAAACATACAGGCCATGTGCTCCATGAAGAACTGCGTAATCCAAATGGATTCACTCCATCCATAGCTACGCCTAGACGTATAGATCGAGGCTCACTAGCAAACTCTGGCCACTTACTATCTATGTGCTTCCAAGCATCAGAGTCAGCTGGCACTCGCATTACATTATTTGTAGACCTGCTCTTTGTATGCCATGACATTAACTCAGCTATAGATTTGCATCTAAACATGTTCTTAATTCGTGGAATGATAGGAAAGTGGCGAAGAACCTTTGCGGGGATTGCTTCGCCTATAACGTCTTCTCTAAATCTATTTGCTCCACACTTTGGACATACGTGGAGATGCTCATACTCACTCCGAAAGAGAATGCAATCATTCGGACAAGCATGAATTTTCGTATAATCCATTCCAATGGACTGTAAAAGTTTTTTCGCATCTCCACGTGTTGGAGGCATGTCATTGCCCTCTGGCAAAATTTGATCTTTAAGAAGCCTGCAATAAGCAATTAAAATGATATTAGTAAATGAAGTTATTGTGATACAACAATGAAAGCCAATTTGTTCTCCACTTACCTGAACAATTCAGTGACACTACTATCTGACCATCATGAATGGATTGCAAATTGAGCATCGCGAGTGAAGCACGTAGTACAGATATCTTTGCTCCATTGTAAAGTGGTAAACGAGCTAATCTTCGCATGTTTTCATATTCTTCATCAACTTCTGATCGTGGAATTTTTGTTGTGTCCATGAAACTCTCGTCGACACCTTCTTCACCATCATGATCTTCGTCCATCTCATAAAATGCTTCAAGCATCTCTTCCATATGTTCATTCTGTGTAATATTATTAGTGCTTGCTTCTACGTCTAAGTCCTTTTTTGCTCTCTTTTGTCCACGAGATGTTACCGGTGCAATGTCGTTTGGGTCCATCTGCTCACCTGGGGGACCATGCGAATGATAGCGTAGGTTTTCTAGTCGACTCCTATCAAAGGATCCATACCCTCTAACATGTGCAGTACAAATCCGTCGTTTCCGATAAATTTGATACTTGCACTGTGTGCAAGGACATGCCATTCTCTCTTCAGGATCCAAAGAAGCCATCTGCTACAATATGGACATTTTAGAACATTTTAGAATATTTCTTTTTTTATTAAACCTAAAAATCTAACTCTTAAAGACCTAAATACTTAAATACCTAAAAAAACTTAAAATCCTAGTTTTAAAACCCTAATCTATATAGCTATCCTATTTTATCTATATATTCGGATTTTTTCTTGATTGATCCTTATTTTATATACATATTTATTTATTTATTCAGATTTTTTTCCTCTTAATTAAGTTATGTGTATGCCTAAACCCTAAAACCCTAATTTAAAGATCTAGACCTAAATTATGTATATTTCTATACCCATGTGTATATACATGTATATATGTATTATATGTGTATGTGTATGTGTGTATATATGTTATGTAGGTGTTATAACCCTAAAACCCTAATCTTAAAGATTTAAATCTAAAATATGTATATTTTTGTATGCATGTGTATCTACATGTATGTATGTATTATATGTATATGTGTGTTTGTGTATATATGTTATCTACGTATTAAAATCCTAAAACCCTAATCAGAAAGACTTAGACTTAAATATGAAATACTAAACCCTAAAACCCTAATCTTAAATATCTAGACCTAAAACCCTAAAACCCTAATCTTAAATGACCTAGAACTAAAACATGTATATATATGTATGCATGTGTATATATATGTGTATATGTATATATGTGAATATAGATAGGTATATAAGTATGTGTGTTTGTGTATTTATATATTTATTTATATATTCAGATTTTTTTACTTAATTATATTTAATTATATATATTTAATTAAATAATTTAAAACACTAGTTCTTTTTATATTTATTTATGTATATAATTATCTTATTTTATATATATATTTATTTATATATTCAGATTTTTTTCCTTACGTAATCCTATTTTTATATATTTAATTATAAATATTTAATTAAATTATTTAAAACACTAGTTCATTTTATATTTATTTATGTATATAATTATCTTATTATATATATATATTTATTCATATATTCAGATTTTTTTCGTTACGTAATCCTATTTTTATATATTTAATTATATATATTTAATTAAATTATTTAAAACACTAGTTCTTTTTATATTTATTTATGTATATAATTATCTTATTTTATATCTATATTTATTCATATATTCAGATTTTTTTCCTTATGTAGTCCTATTTTTATATATTTAATTATAAATATTTAATTAAATTATTTAAAACACTAGTTCTTTTTATATTTATTTATGTATATAATTATCTTATGTTATATATATATATTTATATATTCAGATTTTTTTTCCTTACGTAATCCTATTTTTATATATTAAATTATATATATATAATTAAAACACTAATCTTAAAATTCTAGATCTGAAATACTAAACCCTAAAACCCTAATCTTAAATATGTAGACCTAAAATATGTATATTTCTGTATACATGTGTATATACATGTATATATGTATTACATGCGCATGTGTATGTGTGCATATATCTTATGTAGGTGTTATAAACCTAAAACCCTAATCTTAAAGATTTAAATCTAAAAAATGTATATTTTTGTATGCATGTGTATCTACATGTATGTATGTATTATATGTATATGTGTGTTTGTGTATATATGTAATCTACGTATTAAAATCCTAAAACCCTAATCAGAAAGACTTAGACTTAAATATGAAATACTAAACCCTAAAACCCTAATCTTAAATATCTAGACCTAAAATATGTATATTTCTGTATACATGTGTATATACATGTATATATGTATTACATGTGCATGTGTATGTGTGCATATATCTTATGTAGGTGTTATAATCTTAAAACCCTAATCTTAAAGATTTAAATCTAAAATATGTATATTTTCGTATGCATGTGTATCTACATGATGTATGTATTATATGTATATGTGTGCTTGTGTATATATGTTATCTACGCATTAAAATCCTAAAACCCTAATCAGAAAGACTTAGACTTAAATCTGAAATACTGAACCCTAAAACCCTAATCTTAAATATCTAGACCTAAAATATGTATATTTCTGTATACATGTGTATATGTATTATATGTGTATGTGTATGTGTGCATATATGTTATGTAGGTGTTATAACCCTAAAACCCTAATCTTAAAGATTTAAATCTAAAATATGTATATTTTTGTATGCATGTGTATCTACATGTATGTATGTATTATATGTATATGTGTGCTTGTGTATACATGTTATCTACGTATTAAAATCCTAAAACCCTAATCAGAAAGACTTAGACTTAAATATGAAATACTAAACCCTAAAACCCTAATCTTAAATATCTAGACCTAAAATATGTATATTTCTGTATACATGTGTATATACATGTGTATATACATGTATATATGTATTATATGTGTATGTGTATGTGTGCATATATGTTATGTAGGTGTTATAACCCTAAAACCCTAATCTTAAAGATTTAAATCTAAAATATGTATATTTTTGTATGCATGTGTATCTACATGTATGTATTTATTATATGTATATGTGTGTTTGTGTATATATGTTATCTACGTATTAAAATCCTAAAACCCTAATCAAAAAGACTTAGACTTAAATCTGAAATACTAAACCCTAAAACCCTAATCTTAAATATCTAGACCTAAAACCCTAAAACCCTAATCTTAAATATTTAACCCTAAAACCCTAAAACTCTAATCTTAAATATTTAACCCTAAAACCCTAATCCTATTTTTATTTATTTGATGTAAAACAAAAGCTTCAAAATAAAAATAGGATTATATGTGTGTATGTATGCATGTGTGTATGTATGCATGTGTGTATATATGTGTGTGTATGTATGCATGTGTACATGTGTGTGTGTGTATGTATACATGTGTATACATGTGTGTGTATGTGTATGTGTGTGTATGTAGGCATGCATGTGTGTGCATGTGTGTGTATGTGTGTATGTATGCATGCATGTATGTGTATGTGTGTGTATGTGTATGCATGTGTATACATGTGTGTGTATGTATACATGCATGTGTGTATGTATGCATGTGTCTATATATGTGTGTATGCATGCATGCCGGTATATGTGTGTGTATGTATGCATGCATGTGTGTATATGTGTGTATATATGCATGTGTGTATGTATGTGTGTATATGTGTGTGTGTATGTGTATGTATGCATATGTGTATATATGTGTGTGTATGTATGTGTGTATGCATGTGTGTGTATGTATGCATGTGTGTAAATTTATGTGTGTGTGTATGCATGCATATGTGTATATGTGTGTGTGTATGTAAGTATGCATGTGTGTATAGGTGTGTGTATGTAAGCATGCATGTGTGTACATGTATGTGTGTATGTATGCATGTGTAAATTAATGTGTATCTTCCTTTCTCTTCTCTCTCTCTTTCTCTCTCTCTCTCTCTCTCTCTCTCTCTCTCTCTCTCTCTCTCTTTCTCTCTCTCTCTCTCTCTCTCTCTCTCTCTCTCTCTCTCTCTCTCTCTCTCTCTCTCTCTCTCTCTCTCTCTCTCTCTCTCTCTCTCTCTCTCTCTCTCTCTCTCCTTCTCTCTCTCTCTCTCTCTCTCTCTCTCTCTCTCTCTCTCTCTCTCTCTCTCTCCTTCTCTCTCTATCAATAGCGAATAAAAGAATCACTTACAAGTATGTCTCTCTTTGAATTGTTGTCGTCAAAGCGTAATGTGGGTCGTCTCTCGTCCAATTCCAAACAATCGATGCCAACGAACTTCTGCAAAATCAACGAAAAGAGAAATTAGAAACCCTAAAGCATAGAGAAACACAAATGCTAACAGTACGCGCAGCACTTACCAAGATGTGAGAGCTAAGCCGAGAGTGAGTGTGTGTGTGTAGAGAGAGAGATCTGTGTGTGTGTGCACAAGACAATGCAAGTTCGTGCGTGCAAGTTCGACAGTAGACCGACAGTACTCAAACACGCGCAGAAATGTGAAGTTTTGCTCTCGGGTTCGTGGTATGTTTAAAAATTTGCCGCCGGTATGGACGTCGGTATACGCATCGGTAGATGCCAGTAAATTACCGACGCTTATACCGACGCTCATACCGACGCCTATACCGACGCCTATACCGATGCCTATACCGACGGCTACGGGCCACACTGACGATTTGTTTAAAACGGTCATACCGACGGTCACTTGACCGTCGGTATCTCTTAGTGAGATTTTCTGAGGGCTATACTGACGCCGACTATGACCGTCGATATATGTAGCGTCGGTATGCCCCTCATATGTTGTAGTGATGTGACAAAACAGTTCGAGCCTCAGATCATATGAGTAAAAAAATCTGAAAGTTGATATGATTCTGTCAAAATTCAGAGGCTGAACTTAAGTTCAAGCCTCATATGATATGATTAAGCAATCCCAAACTTGATATGATTATAAGGGTCCAACCTACCAGGATTGAACATGAGAGGCTCGAAATTAAGTTCGAGCCTCATATCACGCGACCCAACAATCTTAAACTTATATGGTTGGAAAAGCTGAGAGGCTCGAACTTAAGTTCGAGCCTCATATCATGTGACTCCACAGCTGACAGTTGATGTTGATTCAAAGGCTATTATGTGGCACAACAGACTCAAAATTCAGAGGCTCTTGTATAATGTGACACAACAGACTCGAACTTAATCTCATTTAAAGGCTTCATCCTGAGAGGTTCAAACTTAAGTTCGAGCCCCATATCATATATAATCCCACACTTTATGATTCTAAGGCTTGAGCTTGAAAAGCTCAAACTTGAGAGGCTCGAACTTAAGTTCGAGCATCATATCATGTGACCCAACAATCCCAAACTTGACATGGGTGGAAAAGATGAGAGGCTAGAAGATTAGTTCAAGCCCTATATCATGTGTCTCAGTAGACTGACATTTGATATGATTCAAAGGCTGGAACTTAAGGAACATAATACACTCAAAACTTATAGGCTCGAACTTAAGTTCGAGCCTCATATCATGTGACACAACAGACTCAAACTGGATATGATTTCTAGGCTCGATCCTAAAAGGTCTGAGCCTGATGATGCAATATCAAAATTCAGAGGCTCGAACTTAAGTTCTAGCCTCATATCATATGAGTAAAAAATCCCAAACTTGATATGAGTATAACTCAAAATTCAAAGGCTCGAACGTAAGTTTGAGCCTCATATCATATGAGTAAACAATCCAAACTTGATATGATTATAAGCCTCGAACCTAACAAGCTCGAACTTGAGAGGCTCAGGAGAGGCCTATGTTCCTTTGTCTGTAGGAAGATGCCCCATAGAAGTTTTACTGTCACTTACATGGACATTGCCATCCACATCCTTCACCGATTTCCTGTGCTCAAGCTCATGGCATCTCAATATTTGACAAAGAGGTACCAGAAAATGACTTTTTGATGGAGCCTTGCCCTGGTCCTTAATCTTGCTAGTAGCCAACTGTAAAAAGCATGTGTTTGTTATACTGTCAAGGCTATGACTAAATGAATTGATCAGCCTCTCTGCATGCATTGGAGATCTTCTAAATGTCTCTCTACCCTACTCTTGTGAGTGCTACTAGAAATGGGGGACCCATGTAGAGTTCCATGCCAAGATCCTCCTTTGCTTCTCCTACATATGTACCTGCTTGTGTCAATTGAGCTAAAGCTTCCATCCTTTAAGTAGATGGTATGGCAAGACCTAAAATTTCCTTCCTCTATTTCCAACAGTTTAAGCTTTTGCAAAATCATGGCCAGGCTTAATACTAACTGAGTATATTATGTGAAGACCACCATGCTGAATGGTGCACTTTAAGCAACAACCTAAAGATGAATATACGAAACCTCTCAGCTTCCATCCAAACTTGTTCGGGTCCATTGTAGCTCATAGAAAAATATCTTCTACTGAGTGTTCTTGATCATATAGAAAGATTGTCTTGCATTATCTGCAAGATCCAAAAAGCCTCACTGATCCACACATCAACCCCATAGTAATTTTGATTTACACACCTTAGCCAGAGATGCATAAAATGCATCTATGACCTCAATCCATTTGTTGGTCAGAATATCATAAGTTTTCTTTATGCTATTCTTACTATTTGTGTAGAGCAAAACATGCCCAAGATTACAAGCAAATACATATGAGCAGACAACTCCAGGTAGGCTAAAATCAAGGATGTTGTGCCAAAAGCTTCTTATGTACCATTAATCTCTTTCAGTTGCATATGTCGTGTTGGTAATTAATTAACTATTACCAATAATGCTACAACATCCCTGAACTCACCAGACTAGGTAAGAAAATGCAAAGCTCTAGTCGATAAATATACTCAAACTCTTGCAAGCTGCCCAAAACTATGACTTTGCCTTTGAGTTGTAGGTGTTCAGAGGAACAATCCATCTTACCTAATGTGAGTATTCATATTTGGTGCATATACATAGAATGTATGGATCTTTTCTTTGGGATCTCGTAGTTCAGGCTTAACATTTTCTTTTCATGCATATCATTCATCTTCACCATCAAGAACTACAAGTAGAGCTCAGTTTTTCAGTGAAACTCTAGTAGCTTATTGAACTTGCTATTGAACAACTTTGGACTAGGCAACAACAGGTTTTTCTCAGCCCTTTTCTAAGAGTAAAGACTGTGTAGAGCAGTGGTCAATCTTGATGGCCTTGGACATGGGAATATTGAATTGGCTAAATGGTAGACTTTGGCGAGGTCTCTAAAGATAACTTGAAATGGGATCTCATCTCTTCTTAACTCCAGCTCCATCTATCCATCTATACAAATGGGTCTGATGTACAAACACCTTTTCCCATTGCCCAAATTGTGGATAACAATCACCTCAGCACCTCTTGCTTTTGCCAACTTGTTGAGATCCCAACTCCAACACCAAGTCCAATAATGGAGATGCCACCATCAATCTGTGTCTAGGGCCTAATGAGGATCTGTATCTTCGTAGTCTCTAGATATGCAACACATTAGTTTGGAGGAATTTCATAGTGTGAATTACCCAAGGATCTACAATGAATGTGATTTACAACAATCTCCAAGGTACTTTTGTTGGGTAAGGACTTATTATCTTCAACCATTGTTCACATCAAAATAACCTTGTATTAGCCTGAAATAAGGATCCTTCAGATGTGGTATTCATAGTTGCTCGATGTCTTCATATGAAGCATCCCTCTCTAATCTTCCTCTTATCCATGCTTGTAGAGCTTAAAATGATATTATGAATAACATCTCAGCCACCTCTTCTATCCTTGCTAGATGGTCCATCCACCATTTTCTGGATTATAGTTATAGCATGCACTATTGTCATTAGTCCTTGAAGAATCCCAAATTCTTTATGAATCACCTAGACAAGAGGTGTAAAGCAATTTATAGTGCAATATTTAGTAGATACAATCTATATATCTGGTTTGTATGCCTTCTCGAAACATTTCTTTCAACATTTTTGGCACATGCTTAAAAATGTAGGCCATGTATGTGGCCTCAATGAAAGTGTCCTTTACAATAGCTACTTCAAAAAAAGGAGTAGACCAAGCAAGCATATCATAGCTCAACATTTTGGTGGATGCGAGAAGGGAAAGAAGGGGAAGGAAGGTTTGGCTCCAAGGCCTGGCTTACCATGTTGTAGTCACATGGCAGCAGTTGTAGAAGGATGAGTTCATCCCTGACGACAAACAATTAGAAGGGAGCATGGAGAGTCGAGTTCATCTGGATTGTGAGGAAACTCTAAGTTTAGTATCTGATTTGTTATCCATGTGTAGGAGATGTCAAGTTGTCTTGTAGTGTGCAACGAAGGGAACATGATGTAGAGGAGAAAATAGCGATGGGCAAGAACATCCTTTATCCCCACAATTGGTTACTAGAAATTCTTCATGCCAAGTAGTATGGGACCAAGGGGGAGCGAGAGATGGCTCGACCCATTGGCACCTATGAACATCTGCAAAACAGGTGTTCAAGGTTGGTTGCAGAAGAGGCTCCATGACCCTTGCTCGACGTTGGCTTTGAAACTTGCTTGCACTCAAACAGATTTCATCAGATCTTACGAACATTGGAAAACCTTTAAATTGAAATGAAATATTCTTGCACTCGGACTACATTCTCTACCTATTTGGCCTAGCTCTTCAAGTCATCTTCCATAGATATTTGAAGAGTTCTCACTTTTATCCATTGTAGGAGAGCCATATTTGTCTGAGTGTTTATCTATGCACTCATGGATTCTACTCTCAGAAGTTTCATACAAGAAGAATTCGTTACTGTGACAATTGACAAAGATTCATGTCCCCCTTTGGCCAATGTTCACACCAACGCAAGCTCAACTATCTTTGGACTAAACAAAAGGCACTAGATATTGGTCACATCCTCCACATAGATCCTCCATCACTGCTATTACCTTGAGGTAGAGGGCCTTCATGAGCTATAGAATAGAAAGAACCTTCTTTGAAGTCTAACTTCCTACTTTTAGTGAACCCTCATTGCTTCATGTGCTCAAAGGTACAAAATTCTTTCTCAAGCTATGTGTGGAATGCTCTGTGTGTGTGTGTGTGTGTGTGTATATATATATATATATATATATATATATATATATATATATATATATATATATATATATATATATATATATATATATATATATATATATATATATATATATATGATAACCAGGCGCTCCTCACTCCCTATCTTTGCATGGCATACACGGCAACACCTCTCCTCTCGAGGGACTACTCTTGCCCGAACCCTCTCGATCTCGAGCTCATGTGATGAAACTCAAAGCTTCCCAATGACTACTCAAAGGTGGTGTGGTAGGTATGTCTGCATGTAGCGTGGAGAGAGAGAGAGAGTGAGAAAGAGAGAGAGAGTGTATGTTTGTGTGTATGTTTGTAAGTAGAGAGAGAGAGGGAGAATGTATGTATGTATGTATGTGTGCATCTATGTATGTATGGATGCATTTGTGTATGCACTCTAGTGTATATATACACTACAGTATATACATACACACACACATACACACACACACACACACACATATATATATATATATATATATATATATATATATATATATATATATATATATATATATATATATATATATATATATATATATATATATATATATATATATATATATATATATATATATATATATATATATACTTTTATATATATATATATATATATATATATATATATATATATATATATATACACACACATATATTATATACATATATAGTATATGTATATAATATATATATACACACACATATATTTATATATGTGTATTTATGTATGTATATATATATATATATATATATATATATATATATATATATATATATATATATATTCACTACAATTGTATATATACATAGACACACTACATATACATATGCACACTCCTATGTATATAATATATATGTGTGTGTTTGTGTGTTTGTATGTATATATATATATATATATATATATATATATATATATATATATATATATATATATATATATATATATATATATATATATATATATATATGTGAATATATGTATGTATATATGTATGTATATGTGTTTGTGTATGTGTTTATATATATATATATATATATATATATATATATATATATATATATATATATATATATATATATATATATATATATATATATATGTATGTGTGTGTGTACATATATATGTATGTATATGTGTTTGTATGTATGTATGTATGTAGTATGTGTGTGCATATATATACATATATATATATATATATATATATATATATATATATATATATATATATATATATATATATATATATATATATATTATTTGTAACTATATAATGCGTTTTATGTATTTTTATCATCAATTGTATACATGTTCGACTCGCGAAAGCATTTCTTACTTGTATATGTTGATTTATCAAATTTAAAATAGATCGCTATTGTGATTGTATGACTCACTACATTATTCTTACTCTCATAGTAGTAAAAGAGTGAGCAATAGATCTATTGTGATTGTTTGAATCTCCACCTTGATTCTTACTCTCGAAATAGTATAGAGAGTGTACAGGGACTACTGTGATTGTCTTATTCTTTGACTCTTACTCTCACAATGGTCACTTATATTCTTATGAGCATCATTAGTGTAGGTCATAAGGTGTATAAAAACTATTGTCAGTATCTTATTTTATGATTCTTATTATACCAATAGTTATATAAACTCATGTGATAACACTCATACATAGTATAATGAATGTATATGAACTCTTATGAATATCTGGTTCTTTGAGTCTTACATTATAATGTCTTATTCATTTCAAGATTAAAATTATACTTTTTATTTAATTATAAATATACTTATCTAATAGCATATCCATATTCCTATCGTTTCTCCATACACTTATGGACACATCTATTTCAGTATCTATCATTTTATTTATCACTCAATTATGATTCAATTTTATTTGATAGTTAAATTCTTAATTTTGCATAGATGGCAGGTAAAATAAATAAGTGCGATCAAGATTTTTTGGAAGATTTTGTGTGTTCCTACATGTATGGAATGCGAGAAGATGAAATCACTCTAGTAATGGATGTATCTAATTACAAATGTTTCATTGAACAAGTATCTAGAACAACATATATCAATATTGAAGATAAATTTGGCGGTGTGTCCGATGGAGCACAAGTATTAGATGAGCAAATGTTTAAAGAGCTCACTCGTATCTTTGGATAGATCATCAAAGTAGCAGAGTCATTAGCATTGGAGACCACCACAATGCTTGGTGTTGAGATATCAAGCTCAACATGTCATGATCCAGGATGACACGTACCAGTTTTTCGTTTCTCTAACATGTATAATGGTCACGCCGTATATGTCAAGGATACTTCATTGAGCTTTATTAGATCTATCTACTGAGAGTGATGGCACATTTCTTTCTTGCCAGCTCACTCATTTGCGGACATTAGGTTTTTCCTTATGTACTGATCTTTATATATTGCACTTGTTGTATTCTTGTTTTAGGTCATTCTTGTACATTCCTTTTATGTAATAGAAGAAGAAGAAGAAGATCATTCTTCCTTGCCTCAATCTGTGTGTGTGCTTCTCCTTGAGAGTGAGTGTATGTGTGTGAGCTCTCTTCCTTATCTCCTTCCTTGTGACATGGTATCAGAGCCAGCGTTGCTGAAGAGAGCTCGTGGGGAAGGTGATGGTGAAGACTACGCAGCAAGGCATGGAGAAAACGTGATTTCATAAATGGCCTCTGTTTGCTATGAAAATCAGCATGAAGGTGGAAGAAATCGCGACCTCCATTTGCTACAAAAATCCATTTTGGAGCCATCTCGACCTCCGTTTCGAGCCCGCAAGGTGGGGCCTGTAGAAAAAGCACGTCAGTGTTAGAAACTGTAACTTGCGTTGTGTTCAGGGACACTCATATATTCTAGATCTAGAATTTCAAGCGATTCGGTGTTGATACATGAAAATTATGTTTTTCTAAGATTGAGTTGTGACATCATAGTGTGACAGTGGTCAAGTTGAAGTGTTGCTTGTAGTGTTTTGCAGTGTTGTGAATTGTTGCAGAATGGCAAACGCAGATGGAATGAGTTAGCTTATGAGTGATAAGCTGGACAAGAACAACTTCTATGCTTGGAGATTCCGAATGAAGAATTTCCTGATGGGAAAAGGCTACTGGAAGTACATCGAAGGAGAGAATGAAAATGCTCCGCAGTTACCAGAAAGGACTTGGACTGCAGACCAGTTAAAAGCATATGAGGAATGGAATCAAGGAGCACAAAAGGTAATGTATTGGCTATCTATTAGCATACAAGATAGCACGATTGGACAAGATGCCAAGACTCCAAAAGAGGCTTGGAACAGTTTGGTCACTTTGTATGAGACTAATACAAAGGCACGAAAATTGCAACTCAAGAACGAGCTGCATACATTGGAAAAGAAGAGCATGTCAATAAGTGATTACACTCTAAAAATCAAAAGCATATGTGAGTCACTTGCATCTATTGGCATGAATGTAGATGATGATGATAAGGTGGAAGTGTTCCTTCGTGGTTTAGGAGCTGCATATGAGTAGTTCAGAACTTCCATACAGACCATGGAAAATATTCCGAATTTTGCTGATCTGGTATCTATGCTGATTATTGAAGAAAATAATCTTGGTGAGGATTCAAACTCCCAAGGAAAGCCCAACTTGAGCTAGTATTCTACTGTGGTAGAGGAAGAGGCAGAGGTAGAGGTTTTCGAAGTGGAAGAGGAAATAGTAGCCAAGACCAAGGTCAACAAGAGAATCATGCAAGAGGAAGAGGACAGTTTCGAGGCAGGGGGAGCCAAAGAGGTCATAGAAATTTCCAAAGAAATGATTTAGGTAATGATAGTAAAGGATGTTGGAATTGTGGTAAACCTTGACACTTTGAACGTGATTTCACTTTGAAGAATCAAAATAACAGAAGGCAGCAAAACAACTATGCATCCACAGGTGCAGATGATTCTGAGAGGCTGTTTATGGTTCAACATCACATGATGAATAGGATATTTGTTGGTGTTTCAAAATTGAATGATAATGTCTGGTATGTTGATTTAGGTACTTCAAATCACATGACTAGTCATGTAGAATGTTTTAGTAGTTTGCAGAAAATGCCAGTTCCTGGATATGTTGAAACAGGTGATGATACATCGCATCCTATTGAGCATACAGGAAACATAGCATTGTCTATGGAGGACGGGAAGGTAAAACATCTTGCTGATGTGTTGCATGTTCCAAATATAACAAAGAATCTGGTTTCTATTGGACAAATGGTTGACCAGGGATTACAAGTTAGGTTCGATGCTGATGGATTATATGTAGAAGAGCACAAGCAGGATGGACAATTGGTTGCCAAAGGAAACAAAGTGGGTAGGATGTTCACCTTAAATGTGAAGATTCCTGAAATGAATGCAGCCATGTTTGCAAAAGGTGCAGGAGTTATTGCAGATATAGAGATGTGGCACAAACAGATTGGACATGTAAACTTGCAAAGGCTGAAATTGATGTAGTCAAAGGAGATTGTCCATGGACTAACAAATTTTAAAGTTGCAGAAATGCAAAAGGTTTGTGCAGCATGTCAATTTGGTAAACAGTCATGAGCATCATTTCCACATGACAATCATGTTAGTGAGAATGTACTAGAAGTAGTACATACAGATGTTTGGGGTCCAGCAAAGGCCACATCTATGGGAGGTTGTAGGTTTTATGTTACTTTCATTGCTGACCATACACGCAAAGTATGGGTATATTTCATGAAAGAGAAGAGCGAGGTGTTCACACACTTCCAGAATTTTAAAGCTATGGTGGAAAAGCAGACAGGGAAGTACATTGAGACATCTGATGGAGGAGGTGAATACATGTCAAATGAGTTCAGTAGATTTCTAAAAAATCATGGAATTCGGCGTCAGTTTTCATGCAGGTACACACCACAACAGAATGGCATTGCTTAACACAAAAATAGACATATTGTAGAAATAACAAGAGCCTTGATGGCTGAGAAGAATATGCCTCATTGTTATTGGGCAGAAGCTGTGCATAATGTTGTATACATCATGAACATAACTTTGACTGTTGTTGTACATCAAGTTACACCTGAAGAGAAGTTTACAAGTAAAAAGCCAAACTTATCACATTTGAAAGTTTTTGGCTTTATTGCATATGTACATGTTCCAGATGAGTTGAGGACGAAGCTTGATCCGAAAGCAAAAAATGTTTCTTCATTGGATACTCCCTTGAGCAAAAGTGGTACAAATGTTATAACCCACTCACACGACAGGTGAAGGTGAGCAGAGATGTGGTATTTGATGAAATGTCAAGCTTCTATGCAAATGCCAAAGAAGGACTGAATCTTGAACCAACTGACAAAGAAAATGTTGCAATTTCAAGTGTAGAATCTCAAGTTTTGAATGGACCAGATGCATCACCAATCAATAGTTCCAACTCAAATCCATGGAGTGAAAGATTGCATGGAAATTTGAGTCCAGCAAATTCATCAAATACATCCAAGAAAGGTAAAGAAAAGCTTTCTACTGATAGTAAAACATGTGGAGGTTTTGAAGATGTTGATGGAGATTCAAGTGGTTCAAAAAAGAGTCTTGATGAGGAACTTGGATTGCCCTCTGTGAAGACTCTAGGAGTAAGAAGGGCACATGCAGATGATACAAGGAGAAGTGACCCAAGACCAAGAAGATCTGGGAGGATGCGTAATTTAGTGAAACGATTGACATATGATAGTTACATGGCTTGCCATTGTGCTTACATGACAAAGGTAATACAAGATCTTGAACCTTCTTGTTTTGAAGATGCAATTGCTAATGCAGATTGGGAAGAAGCTATGGATGAGGAGATGGTTGCACTTTATGGAAATGATACATGGAAGCTGGTTCCATTGCCACAAGGAAAGAAACCCATAGGCTGCAAATGGGTTTACAAGGTAAAGCATAATGTTGATGGTAGCATAAATAGGTATAAAGCACGATTAGTAGCTAAAGGTTATGCATAGACATATGGCATTGCTTATGAGGAAACATTGAGCTTTGTAGATGAAATGTCTACTGTCAGAACACTTGTTGCCTTAGCTACAGCAAAAGGATGGACTTTGCATCAGACAGATGTGAATAATGCTTTCCTACATGGTGAGTTACAATAAGAAGTATATATGGACCAGCCACAAGGATATGAAGATTCAAAGCATCTAGAATATGTTTGCAGGTTGCAAAAGGCTTTATATGGGTTGAAGCAAGCCCCTTGTGCATGGCATGCAAGGATTATTGATTACTTAACCAGCATTGGGTTCTCTATGTGTGATGCAGATCACTCACTATATGCAAGGAAGGTTGATGATGGAGTCACTATTATGGATATTTATGTTCATGACCTGATTGTAGGTGGTGATAATGATGAAAGCATCAAAGAGGTAAAGAAACTTCTTATGCAAGAATTCGACATGAAAGATCTTGGTGTGCTGCGCTATTCCTTGGGCATTGAATTTATACATACAGAAACACGTATATGGATGTCGCAAAGGCAATATGCCTTGAATATGCTACAAAAGTATGGTATGGCTGATTGTAAGCCAAGTTCTATGCCATTAGATCAGAATTTGAAATTGGATACTACATCAGGTGAAGCATTGGAAAATGCGACTATGTACAGGAAAATTGTGGGAAGTCTTATATATCTCACAATTACAAGGCCTGATCTAAGTTATATTGTTGGACTTGAAAGTGACTTTATGCAGGTTCACAGGAAGCCACATTTGGATGCTCTGAGGTGCACTCTATGTTATGTGAGTGCTACTTTGGATTATGCATTGTTTTATGAAGCTAGTGTAGATTTGCAGGTTCATGGATACACCGATGCAGATTGGGCTGGTAGTACTCCAAATAGAAGATCTACTAGTGGCTTTTTTTTCTCACTTGGAGGTGCAGCTATTACATGGAGTAGTAAGAAGCAACCCACTGTTGCTTTGTCGAGTACAGAGGCTGAGTATAGAGATGCTGCAATGGAAGCATGTGAGGCATCATGGCTGGAGATGTTACTTGCAGATTTAGGTGTGGAAGTGCAAAAGCCTATCACTATCTATTGTGATAATCTTAGCAACATATGGTTAGCACGGAACCTTGTTTTCCATGCTAGAACAAATCATATCGAGGCACATTATCACTTCATCAGAGAGAAGGTATTAGCAAGTGATATTGATCTTGTTTATGTGAGAACAGATGAGTAGGTTGCTGATATTTTCACCAAAGCACTTGGAGCTGAGAAGTTGAAGAAGTTTTGGGAGATGCTTCGATTACAGGATATGGCATTGAGCTTTTGTCATTTGAAATATGTGGATCTATTGAAATAGATTCATTTGAACTAGGTGGTGATACATTATTAAATCCACTATAAGGGCTGTTGAGAATTAGGGATTTATGCTATTCTAACATTGTTTTGTGTATGTCTGTAAGTAAACGAGCTTTGTTCAGTCTATTGGATCATGTGAAATAAGGCTCGAGCTTACGTTCGAGCCTCTAAGCTTCTCTAGTGAAAAGAAAAGTATATGAAGTTTGCGTTTGTTGTGTCACAATATATAGTTTGATGCTCTAAATTTTGATTGTGTCACATAATATCATATCGAACTTAAGTTTGAGCCTCTGAATCATATCAAGTATTCGTGTGATATGAGGCTTGAGCCTCTCATCTTTTCGAGCGAAAACAATAGTATTCTTAACTTGAAACTAATTTGAAATTTGAACAAAGGATGCTCAAAGTTAAGCTTGAGCCTATCAAATTGAACAGTGTCTTATGTGCAAGAGAACAAACAAGCTCGAACTTAAGTTTGAGCCTCAAAATCAATTCAATTTTGGGAGGCTCAAACTCTCAGCGTTTCTAGCCATATCAAGTTGAGGATTGTTGGGTCACATGATATGAGCCTCTCAGCTTTTCTAGCCATATCAAGTTTAGGATTGTTGTGTCTTATGTGCAAAAGAACAAAGAGGCTCAAATCCTCATAATCAATTCAATTTTGAGAGGCTCGAAATTAAGTTCGAGCCTCTCAACTCTTCCAGCCATGTTCAAACCTGCTTGGTTCAACCCTTATAATCATATCAAGTTTGGGATTGTTTACTCATATGATATGAGGCTCAAACTTAAGTTCCAACTTCTAAATTTTGACTTAGAATCATATCAAGTTTGGGGTTTTTTACTCATATGATATGAGGCTCAAACTTAAGTTCGAGCCTGTGAATTTTGATATTGCATCATCAAGTTTGAACTTAAATTCGAGCCTTTGAATTGATATCAACTCTCAGTTATTGAGTCACATGATATGAGGCTCCAAATTAAGTTCTAGCCTCTTAGGTTTTCTAACCATATCAAGTTTAGGATTGTTGGGTCACATGATATGAGGCTCAAACTTAAGTTTGAGCCTATTAGGTTCGACCCTTATAATCATATCAAGTTTGGGATTCTTTACTCATATGATATGAGGTTCGAACTTAAGTTCGCGCCTCTAAATTTATCCATATGACCATATCAAATTTGGGATTGTTTACTCATATGATATGAGACTCGAACTTAAGTTCGAGCCTCTGAATTTTGATATTGCATCATCACGCTCGAGCCTTTCAGGATCAAGCCTATAAATCATATCAGGTTTGAGTCTCTTCGGTCACTTGATATGAGGCTCAATCTTAAGTTCGAGCTTCTAAGTTTTGAGTCTATTGTGTCTCTTAATATCAGGCTCGAGCTTCAGTTCAAGGCATAGAATCATATCAACTATTAGTCTATTGATACACATGATATGAGGCTCAAACTTAAGTTTGAGTCTCTCATCGTTTCCACCCATATCAAGTTTGGGATTATTGGGTCACATGATATGAGGCTCAAACTTAACTTGGAGCCTCTAAAGGTCGATCTTGTTAGGTTTGAGCCTTAGAATCATAAAGTCTGGGATTATACATGATATCAAGCTTGAATTGAAGTTCCAACCTCTCTGGAACAAACCTCTAAATGACGTCAAGTTTAAGTCTATTGTGTCACATGATATAAAGCTCGAACTTAAGTTCGAGCCTCTGAATTTTGAGTCTATTGTGTCACATAATATCAGGCTCAAACTTAAATTTGAGCCTTTGAATTGATATTAAGTGTCAGTTATTGAGTCACATGATATGAAGCTCGAACTTAAGTTTGAGCCTCTCAGCTTTTCTAGCCATATCAAGTTTAGGATTGTTGGGTCACATGATATGAGGCTCCAACTTAAGTTCGAGCCTATCACGTTCGAACCTGTTAGGTTCGACCCTTATAATCATATCAAGTTTGGGATTGTTTACTCATATGATATGAGGCTTGAACTTAAGTTGGAGCCTCTAAATTTTTACTTATAATCATCCAATTTGGGATTGTTTCCTCATATGATATGAGGCTCGAACTTAAGTTCAAGCCTCTAAATTTTGATGTTGCATCATTAGGCTCGAGCCTTTCAGGATCAAGCCCATAAGACATATCAAGTTTGAGTCTTATGTGTCACATGATATGCGGCTCAAACTTAAGTTCAAGCTTCTAAGTTTTGAGTCTATTGTGTCTCTTAATATTAGGCTCAAGCTTCAGTTCGAGCCTTAGAATCATATCAATTGTCAGTCTATTGATACACATGACATGAGGCTCAAATTTAAGTTCGAGCCTCTCACCTTTTCCACCCATATCAAGTTTGGGATTGTTGGGTCACATGATATGAGGCTCAAACTTAAGTTCGAGCCTCTCAAGGTCGATTGGTGTAGCTCAAGCATAAGCACCACCTCCTTTACTTGTCAATCCACGGAGACATGAGGACCGGCATGAAGACCGTGAGCAAGTGAAGGCACAAGTGCATGAGTGAAAGCACACGAACATGCACACACATGCACACTAGGTAAGATCAAAGAGAGGAACAATGGAAAGATTCTATTGCAAAGGAACTCTCTTAAAAAAGCTCTATTCTCTAACAAGCTAACCTCAAAAATGAGCTCTCTATCTCTTTTTATAGTTTTTGGACTAGTTTTGGCCCTGTAGTGTCGGACCTCGTTAAAAATTAGGTTCCAGGGCTTATTTAAGGGCTCAAACAGAGTCTAAAAATTATGAAAATTCGTAGGATGATACTTCTAATACTCCTCAAGCTTGAGGACTCCTCAAGCTTGAGGACTCCTCAAGCTTGAGGACTCCTCAACTTGAACAAATTGGAGTTGCAAAAATGTGAAATGGTATTTACAATGGTTTTTTGTCATGAAAATCACTATTTTTGTAGGGGATTCTTGTGAAAAATTGACATACACTTCTTGGACCTCCCTACTTGCTCTTTCTTCTTGTGTGTGTCCACCTTTTTGATGCACTTATTATGCTTGTCCTTGACCTTGAGCTTCAACACTCCCCCCCTCTCGAGTCTGTAATCCCTGACATACCCTTGTTGTAAGGGTTGTTCCATGTCGTGCTTTGAGAGGTAGAGTCCATCCTTTGTATGAGCTTGTTCCTTGGATTTCAACGAGAATGTGTCATTGTGAGCTTCCAAAAGCTGATAGTTGCTCAAAAGAGGTTGTCAATGTTGAGTGGGAGCGACTACTGGCTTTGAACTGCTTCCTAGGTATTCATGTTGTCCCCGTGATGTCCTTTAGCTGTTCCAAGGATGATGTTCAGAGCAGTCATGCCAAGTACTTATAACCCATAGTGAATGATGGGTAGGTGTGTTAGTGCATGGGTTGAAGAAATTATGTGCCTTGTGCACGGCCTTGTAATGTGGCCCTCTGCATGCATACTTGGAAAATGCATTGGAAGAAACATGGTGCAAGAATTGGAGGTCTTGAGCTAAGTGCTCAAGGGTATGCTGACGAAGAGGTTTCCTAACTATTATGGTTATCGTGTTGCCAAAGTAAGAATTCTTACCATGAATGGTCGATTGATGTTTTGCTTGTCGTGTTGTACCCCCCATCATAGTGATTGAGTAATGGTGCATCTTCTATGGTCGATGAATGTCCTTGTTGATGATTCACTGATGAGATTCGTTGAGCGCCTGGTCCTGTCCCCTCTCTTCAAAGCAACATTTGCCAAATACTGAGAATTGAATTTCTTTATATTCCTTCACAAACAACATTGAGTAGCTACACCAAGCTTAGTTTCACATACTCTGTTTAGCTCACCATAAGTAGGAATCTTCTCATCTAGTATAACATACAAGGATTTGCAGGGTACCAAAACTACCGCTTGTAGATATCTCCTTGGATGCTCTCATACATATAATAGTTAAGCATCTTTCAAGTTGCGGACCTCCAAGATCTTTCCTCCTACCATGGTAAGGGGAAACAATAGTTGTGGATGCCATGTTCCTGGCAAGTTCTTGACATCTACCAAATAAGGCAACAATAATATCATCTACTAGCGAAGACACACTTCTATCAAAATTGATATATGCCCACTCATCAATGGTTCCGCCTTCAACTATGCATGAGTCATTCATGTTCCATGAGCCAAACTTGGGAACAAGCTCTTTCTCTCCTTTTTTTCTCTCTCTTTTTCCCTTTCTTTTTCTCCCTTCCTTTTCTTTTTTAAGGAACCATGTCACAAAACAAGAAGACCGATGTTAGTATAAAAAAAAATAGTTGACATATGTCGATGTGCTCTTGTGCATGGGACTCTCAAATGTTCTTATGCACGGCCATGTAATGTGGCCCTAGATTAATACATATTTTAGAAATGCATGACCTGAATGGTGCAAAAGAGTGGGTTGTGCAAGGAGCACATGGTTGTCGTGCGTCGAGGTTGTCAATGTTTCTTGCAGACATTGAGGTAGCTTGTGTTGGAGGTATCCATTGGATCTCTGAATGAGAAGTGATCTTTCCTCCGTATGGGGATCCATTTTAGAATTGTGAGTGGCTGCATACGAGTCACTTTTGATTTCTTCACCTTTGAGTGGTTGCATAAGATCTGTATCCCACGTGGTTGGTTCTTTGGTTGTGTGGATGCTACTAGTACTTTTGGCTTCCATACCCATATCCTTGTTGCCGGTCCTCTAACTCTTGTTGAAGAGGTGAGTTGGTCTACTTTTGGTTTTGGTGTTGGGTTCTGACCCTTGCCTCGCCTCGGCTTCTTTGTTGAGACTTTTCTCATGTGGGAGAGCATAGGTTGTTGTGTATGTAAGAGCTTCTTGGGTACCCATATTGGTAACTGTCCTTGTTGAGCTGCCACTAATTTCTTGGGCACCCAAACTTGTCGGATACCATGTGGTTGAGCTTGTCCTAGCTTCTTCGTTCGTCTTCTAGCCTAGTTCGCTTGCATGGATGAGAATTGGGGGCAAGGCCAGTGGTTGCTCTCCTTTTTGTACCCAGATCTGCTTGATGCCTATAATTGCTTTCTTGTTGAATGATGTCTTTCTATTTAATATAGTAGTTGTCTTGAATTGTTGTACTTGCCTTTGTGGTGGAACTACTATGACTACATTAGTCTTTGAAGAGGAAGAGAGATCCACCTACCTTCGAACCTGTTCTTCCACAACTGACTCCTTCTGCATCATAGAGCTTTTGACACATACAACACCTTCTTCTATATGATTAGTCTTACAAGAACTAAGAGAATGCGTGACACTTGGATTTGTGAGCATGTAGTTTTCTAATTCTAATGTAATTCATTGTTCCTATACCCAAATTTGAAGAATTTGACTTCTTAGGTTGAAGTTGATTGCATGGTCATAGATCCAATCTTGACCCAAGACAAGTGGCTCTATAAGGTCCTCATCATGACACACTAGCATTTTGACTATCATTGGAACATCTTGAAGGTAGATGCTTCTATGGGATTGATGTTCGATTGCAAGTCCTAGCAGTATGAAAGTCTAACTGCACTAGTTGCTGCACCAAAGTCAATCAATGCTCTCACGGTCCTCACATTCTCTCCGTGTCCTACCTCTAAGATCACAAAGGGACGTTGGTCGATTATTCGAGAAGTACTATGCCCGATTTTTGGCACATGTACATATGATATTCGTATAAACCAGCACTAGGTCTCCCTCTTTCAATCATTTATCTTTGATGTGTGCATCAAAGTATTCCTTTTGTCTTTTCTTTGCAGCATAGATGCTTGCTGCCGCTCATAGCCTCGTCTCTCCTAAGCGTTCTAGATCAAAGATCCTAGAGGACAATTCATGTCCATTCCACTCATGCTCTTGTGCTACTTTTAAGGCTGGGATGAGGAAGTCCAATGGTAGCACAACATTTTGTCCGAAGACCATCTTAAATGGGGTGGCATTGAGTACCATTTTGTAGGCAACTCGATAAGCCCAAATAGCATGATGAAGTTGTTTGCCCCAATCAGAGCGTTTACTATTTACACATTTAGTCAAGACATTACATAGGATCTTATTTGTGCTCTCGGCCTGTCCGTTAGCTTGGGGATGATAGGGGGCAGACTTCTTATGTATCACCAAGAATCCTTGGAGAAGATTTTCAATGACTTCATTCAAGAAGTGTGTGCCTCTATTGCTCACTAACTCTATTGGTAGTCCATATCTTGTGAACACATTCTCAAATAAAAACTTAGCCATCATTTTAGCATCATTCTTTGTTGTGGCTTTTACTTCCACCCACTTGATAAGGTAATCGGTGGCTATAATGATGTACTCTGCATGGGAGTCTCTAGCTGGGGGTTTAATTGGACTTACGAAGTCGATACCCCACTTCGAGAATGCATGTCCTCCCATCATTGGTCTCAAAGGCATCTCATCTTTTCTTATCGGATATTGTGCACGTTGGCATGTGTCACATTATTTCACATAAGTATGTGCATCCATATGAAAAGTGGGCCACCAAAGTCCTGAGAATAGAATGGTCTTGATTACTCGGTCAGGCCCAAAGTGTCCACCTACAACACTGCTATATGCAGTTTCCAAGACTTTCAAGTAGTCTAATTCGTGCACATAGAGTCTTAAATATCCATCCTTGCCTCTTAGATATAGGTTGTTCCTACTAGTGCATAGTCTTGAGCCTCTTGTTCCATGCTTCCTCTTCTTGCTAGACTAGCCTCATTGGGTAATGTTCATGATCTCATGAATTCTACCAATGGAGTGCTCCATTTTGGAATTAACGATATGTGATAAAGATTCGCATGCTCCACTAGGGGTCTCTCTTGGCACATTGGACAATTCTTAATCCAGTCATGTATTTCTTTGTCCATGCTAGGCCAATACACTCCTAATCATTTTAGATTTTGCAATGTTCGTTGTTTAGAGTAGTGATTTCCTAGGAATCCGTCATGGGCTTGTTGCAACCAACTACTATGTTCATCGTCCTCGACACAACAAGATAATACACCCTCCATATCTTGTTTGTACATACTTCCTGCCAATATTTGATTTTTTTGTGATTTTACAATTTCTTCTTTGTTTGTTTTCACATTCTTATTTGCAGGTCCGAAGGTTAGGACAGGTACTAACTTATTTACCCATTTAGGAACAACTTCTAAATTAAACAAATAAGCATCACGTAGTTCATCAGACACTCCTTGCAGTGGCTCTCTTGAAGTGATGCAAGAAAGGTGATCTATCGGAGGTGGATTCTACCTTTTCTCACAACAACTTCAAAGTCATATTCCATTAGCAAGAGGAATGATCTTACTAGACGTTCTGTATTGCAAGGTTTATTAACCAAATATAACAAAGCTTGATGATCAGTGAAAAACTTGAACTTGTTGGCCAATAAATAGTGTCTAAACTTCTTCACAGCATATACCATGCCTAAGCCCTCTTGCTCAGTGGTGGTATAGTTTCGTTCAGTTGTAGTTAGCTGTTTGCTAGCGTATGCTATGGGTAAATCTAAATTTCCTTCACATGTGGGTTATGCTAGCACACATCCGATGGTATGATTGGAGGCATCCACATGGACATGGAATAGCTTACTCCAATCTTGGGTTGTCAATATTGGTGTTGTGCTCATTTGTCAACAAACCATAAAGAGGTTTAGCTATGATTACATACATGTGGATAAATCTGCGGTAATACCCACAATGCCCCATAAAAGCTTGTACCTCTTTAATGTTCCTTGGCCTTGGTAGCTCTGCTATGACTCTAAATTTGTCCTCTTCTGTGGATATTCCATTCTTTGAAACAGTATGACCTAATAATTTACCTTGTCATACCATGAATACACACTTTTCTAGGTTTAGACACACTCGATATTCTCTACACTTGTTGAAAATCTGTCTAAGCTCAGGGATGTGGTATCTTCTTTGTTGGGAATGGGCACATAAATCGTCCATATATACTTCTAATCTCTTTCACAAGAACTCTTTGAAGACATGACACATGAGTCTTTGGAATGTTGCAAGTGCATTGGTGAGACCAAATGACATCACAAAAAATGCAAATATTCCCAATTCTGTGGAAAAAGCTCTTTTGTGTTGATCTTCTGGGGCAATGGCTACTTGGTTCTAACCTGAAAATCCATCAAGGAAGTTCTAAACTTCCTTGCCTGCAACACGCTCCAATAAATGTTCTGTGATTGGAAGTGGATAACTATCTCTGATCGTGCGGCATTAGCCTTTTTAAGGTTAATACACACCCGCAACTTCCCATTCTTCTTGGGCACCACTACAAGGGGGACACCCATTCAGTATGATCAATCTCATAGATGAATCCAACTTCAATCAGCCTATCAATTTCAACTTTTATTTTAGCTACATAAGTGTCATTATATGTGTAGGGCTTCTGTTTGGTAGGTTTTGCATTAGCGGTCATGGGAATCCTATGAGAGCATATTCTTGGATCTACCCCCTTCAAGTCTCTATAGTGCCACACAAACACGTCCCTATATTCCCATAATAGAGCTAGAAGCTCTGCTTCTTCTTATGCATTTAGGTCGTCTCCTATGTACGTACATCTCTCATCATTTCCTTCAATGGTTACTAAAATTTTTTTGGTCTTTTCTGTGTTATCATATGCTTCTCCTATGATGGCATCTCTCTAAGGCATTCATACCAAAATTTTTCTATCTTCCACTTCATATTTCTTGAAGTTCTCTCTTACTTCAAACAATGATTCCTCCTCTTCTTGTTTCATAGCTTTTCTTTTCTTTCTCTTTTGACTGCTCTCACTTCCATCCTTTGAATTTACCATTTTAATACTTGTGAGAGGTTCTTCTTCTTTCTGGGTAAACACCCCTATATCTTCTAGATAGTGCTTCTCTGAGTTAAAGCAACTATCCATCACAATCGACTCTAGATCATCGTCATCCTCTTCTTCTTTTATGACATCACTAGGGTCACATTCTTATAGCAAGGGTTGACACATGAATACTGAAATATCATAACCCTCCTCATCACAATGAGGTGTCCATTGTTCTTCATTGACTGCAATGTCCATGGTAGCTACGATTTCTGCCCAACCATGAGGCTCAAATTCCTCATCTAGAAAGATCATCAGTGTATAGGCTAGGTCTTTTATTGGTTTGTCTCCTGGAGAAGTTCCTTCTTCTCTTGCCTTTAAGCGTTTTTCCTCTTCCTTTGCAACCTTCCACATCCACGAATGAGTATCTTCATGCAACCAGGATGGATCAGGTGAACTTCCAGAATGCACAGAGATAGAATCTTCTTTCACTATGTGGATAGGATTCCACTATAGGGGTGGTACATCTCTAAATGTGTAATCTTTAAAATTGACCTTGGCGGTGACCCCCAAGTGCTGTAAGTACAAGGAGCTGATTCAAACAATCCTGTACTATTTGCAATTGTCCTAGGAAGGGTCTTTCTAGGATCATCTCATAGACATTATTTTTCTCAAAGTCAGATATAGCAAATGTATGTTCAAAATCTACACCAGAAGTGGTTAGAGTTATCCCTTCTAGCAATCCTAGAGGACTTTCAAAATGACCATCGACCATTTGAAGCTTCATTCTAGTTGGTCTTAATGTGGGTTTGCCCCATCGCTTCCACAAGGAGGTGGTCACAATAGCAACATCAGCACCTAAATCTATGATTTCTTTGGTTGTGTAACCTTGGTAGGTGATTGGAAGATAACTATTACCTTCTTCACCCTCACACATGTCTCCTATTTTATCGAGAGGTATCTCTAGAACGTTTTGCTTACAGCCTGCTTTTGGCATTTTGGAATCAAGTTCTGGAACTTGATCCTTCACATGATTCCATAGCTCAGGTTTTGCTTTGGAGAACTCTTCTATAGTGAGATGACACTGAACCTTAGTGTTCTTCATGACATCAGTGTTCCTTCAGACCACTCAGTCTTCATTTCTTACCAATATTGTGGGAGCTCTGATATTAAGAGATTCAGATTCCCATGGGCTTGTGAATTCTGGCAACTCTTGTAAAGAATTAGATTCAAAATCTAATATCTCATCTTCTTGTTGCTCTTCTTGTTCTCCACAAATGGATGGAATGTCTTGGGGAAAATGATCATGAAGATCATCAATTTCAAGAATAGGAGGGGGATTACCCTTCTCCTTGGCCCATTTCTCTTCTTGTATTTCCCGCAAGAACTCTTGAGAGTACTCTTGAATTGAAAGAGGTGTTCCAACATCCGTGGAATTAGGAACATAATCTTTCATTGGTGGAAAGATTTTTCTACAACTGGTTGAGCCGTTGGAGGTAAAGAAACTTGTGGTTTGTTTACCAACTGCTCTAATCTTTCTAGTAAGCCCTGAAAATGCAAATCCGGTTTGACAGAGTTTGTCTGATTGAACTTTTGACTAGTCTCAAGCATAGCTTGAGCTAGTTCTACCATTTTCATGCAAATTTTTACTCATTCAATCTCTAAATCTGCTCTTGGATAACTCTTGTCTAGGTTTGCGGCTGTTGGCCCTTCTTGAAGTCGATCATGGTAGGCCTTGAACATCATGTCCAAGCCTTTTGGGGTTGAATATGCAAGAACAAACCTTGGTTGCGGTCTATTTACAATGACTGGTGGTGGGGTGGGATGAGGTGGTGTGGACGGAGTTTCATCATGCAAGGAACTTTGAGATGCAATGTCTTCTATCTTTGTTTTCGCTTCTTTTAGGCTTTCTTCTAGTTCTGATAACTTTCTATTCCACTTGCGATTGGCCTTCTCTTTAGTATCCTTCCATGTTCTTATTTTCCTCTTACTAGGCTCTCCTGATTCACTCGACTCTGATTGCTCTACTGGTTTATCTTGTTTTAATGTTTGTGCCCTAGTAACTGCTTGGAGAGGAGCCACATTACTACTACTTGCACTTGAATCTGCCACTAAGCCTACCACATTTATAGGTGTTACCTTGGGCGCACTAGAGGGGTTTGTTGGACAATCTTTGGGTAGATGGTCTTTACCACACTCACGACAAAGGATATTCACGAATGAAATGGTCGCCCTGACACCTAAAACATGACCCTCTAGGGGCTTGTGGTCTTATTTTTCTCAATTGGGGCCTAGGGTTAGGATTTGTGTACATGACATTGGAGTATTTTGGCTCCCAATTTTGTTCCATAGGTAGTGCCTCATATTGATATGGATAAGTCTCATGATGCTCAAGTGACTCTGTGTAATAAGCATGCTGACTACCTTCATGGGAGTAGTCTAAACTATGAGCATGAGAGTCATTCTCTAAGATCAGTGGAGTCACTGGCACCAATGCCCTATTAAGGTTCTCTTCTGCATTTACATACTTAACTGGAATTACATTGGTAGGTGTTGGTGGTTGGTTTCCTAAGACTGGTTGTGGCCTATATGGTGCTTGATATTGTTCTTGTGTTCTATAATATGGCTGTTGGTATTGGTTATGATACCTACCTTGTTGGTAAGGTTGTTGATAATTTTGTCTAACAGCCTGTCTATTGTATGGGAAATCTTGAGCCGTGTGGTTCGTGCTATTTCTCTCAATAGTACAATATGGAGCATTCAATTCTCTCATGTTCTAGTTGTGCAATGGGCATACATTAGCCATGTGGTCACCTCCACAAATATAACACCGATTCAATGAGGTGAATCTTGGTATTTGTCTATTTTGAACTCCTAGCTTCTTGGCAACTTGCTCTGCTATCTCATCTAGCTCAGTGGAGGCTCTAAAGGTATGACTAATAGAACTGTTAGAGTCTTGATAGAGTTTGGATAGTCCTAACTCATCACCCAAGTTGTCTTCTATGTCAATCTAGGTCCGCACACACTCTTCTATGCTTCTAGGCTCTTTCAAGTACACATATGATCTTAACTTGGTGCTTAGTAAGCCATCTAAAAACAAAGCCACTTGTTTGGATGGTGTGGGTAACTCTAGAGTACGGCATCTTTCTAGGTACTGTCTGAACCTTCTATCTGCTAGTCGCACTTGTCTTGGGGTGTATGCTTGAAGCTATGGATCAAAGATGATGTGTTATGCATGATGCCACTCTTGGAAAGTTCTACAATGAATTCGTCTAGCAATTGACCTATATCGTGATAATTGCGGCTACTCAATGGTTGAAACCAAGCTAAGGCAGTGGCCTTAAGAGTAAAACCAAATGCCTCATACTAGGTGAACAAATCCTCAACCTGTTCAGCTCTTAACACTTGTTTGAACTTGGCCACATGATCATAAGGATCTCCTGTCCCATCAAAATAATTCTTCATTACCTTGATCACTTGAGTGGGTCTAAGGGTTCTTGGGTGCTCTCGGGGTCTAGGCAATGGAAAATCATGTTCATCTCTTTGTTGCCTATGTGCTTGATGTCCCTCTCTTTCAGGTCTTTCATTTTCAAATCCTGATCTATTTCTGCCCATAGTTTGTGAAAAACTGACATCAGGTCTCTCTCTTGTTTTCTCTCGTTGTGCTTCATGAGCTTTGGATGATCCTACACCTTGGAGGCCATGGGAAATATTAGCTCTTGGTGGAGGAAAAATCAATTCACCCTGCCAAGTATATGTGTGTCTATCATGCTTTGATACCAAGAACATTTTCTCTATTGTGTTATCCAAGTAGACAACCTTGCCTGGTGTCTCTCGATCCTTGAACTCGTAGGTGATGACTATGCCCAATTGGTTAGGTTGATCTGACTTGAATCTCCAAAAGCCTTCCTATGTTTCTCTATTCAAGAATAGTTCTATGCTTTTGTTGTTTTGAGGGATCCAATCTAGAGTGATCACTCTGGTCAAAACTGACTTGCCTCTAGGAGTCTTGGTTCTCATCCTACATCTCCTTGCTCTAGGTCTCCTACCTCACTCTTAGGAATGATGTTTCCAAACTCATCTGTCCTATCAGGTAGGTTGGTGACCACATATATGGTTCCTTCCTTATCAATATATGAATCTTCTTCAAACTTGAGTACTGGGTGTTCAAGTCCAAAGGGTTGATCTGGATTTTTGAGTTGGATCATTGATCGCCTTAGGCCGTCCTCATAGATGTGAGCACATAATCGCTTGGTCCGAATATATTCCAACTGTGTTTTATATGGACCTTCGGGTGTTTGTAGATAGGCAGTTCTTGAGCCACCTGCAGGTTTCCCCATGCTAAAAGACATTTCTGAGTCATTTGTGTGAGAGCTTAGTACGTAAGGATAACCACTTAGTTGTTGTGCCCGAGACTTAGTTGTATGGTTGACACTTCCTTCAGAAGATCTAATGCTTTGTCTATCCTTGCCTACATGTCTACCAGAACTCAGGTTCATAAGCTTTTGGTTAAGAGTCCAAAATTTCCCCTTGGTATGGTTCAAAATCATTTGGAGTCCCCTTGAGTTCCTGGTCCCACCTGAGGGTCAACTTCAAATTATCCTATTTGAAAATCAACTTCAATCCAAAACGAGCTTTCCAACAAGCTATAGAGCTCAAAAAATGGACTTTTCATGAAAAAGTTATGTCAAATCAGGCTCTTGGGGGTCAAAACAAGGAAACAGGACCTTTCGGAAAAATCACGATTTTGTGTGAAAATCAGGATTTTGGACAACCTTGGAAATCACGATTTTGAATGAAAATTGCTATTTCTGGGGGTCTAAAAATCGTGATGCTGAGCTTTTATGAAAATCGCGATTTTGAAGGATCATGAAAATCGCAATGCTGAGCAACTATTAAAATCACGATTTTGTGAAGTCATGAAAATCGCGATGCTGAGCACTGATGAAAATCACGATTTTGAATAATCCCCAAAAATGCAATTTTGATTGAAAATCGTGAAAAAGTGCGATTTTGAGTGAGAATCATGAAAAACACGATTTTCAGTGAAAATCGTGAAAAGATGCGATTTTGATTGAAAATGGTGAAAAAATACGGTTTTGAGTGAGAATCGTGAAAAATGCGATTTTGAGTGAGAATAGTGAAAAATACGATTTTGAGAATGATCACAAAATCGCAATTTTGAATGAAAATCGTGTTTTCTCAAAATTGAGTTTTTGACATAAAAATTGCGATTTTCAATGAAAATCGTGTTTTGCCTGAAAATCGTGTTTCTTGAAAATCGTGTTTTGAAAATCGTGATTTTGAATGAAAATTGTGTTTCTTGAAAATCGTGTTTTGAAAATCGCAATTTTGAATGAAAATCGTAGATTTGAAAATCGCGATTTTGGAGCCAACAGAGAATCGTGTTTTCCCAAAATCGTGTTTTTGGCTAAAAATCGTGATTTGTGAAAATCACGATTTTGAGCCCACTGAAAATCGTGGTTTTTTCAAAGTCGTGTTTTTTTCTAAAAATCAGGATTTTGAATAAAAATCGTGTTTTTTGAGAATCGTAAAAAATCACGCTTCTCAGAATAACCAGAGAATTGTGATTCTCATAATGACTTCAGAATCATGTGTTTTTCAGAAAAGCTTTTAGGCGGGAAATAAAAAATGGCATATTTTTGAAAATGGTGATTTTCAATCAGAATCGTGTTTTTTTGGCGAGAAATTCAAAATTTTGAGCGTCGAGCAATGGGGAGCTTTGTATGTGCAGAAAATCATGAAAAAGCATAGGCGCTTACTCTCCCTTGCACTTCCTAACTCCTTCTCACACAATAATGCATGAAAAGTGGTATGAAAATGGTGAAAATGCACTAAAAAACACGAAGAAGAAGATGGAGATGGTGAAGATGATGAAGATGAAGAGGAAAAATCAGAAAATGAAAAAAAAATGACAGTTTTTTACCTTTCAACATCACAAACCTACAATCTTACCATCACAACGCTGATCCTCGAAGCTCTCTCCCCGGCAACGGTGCCAAAATTTGGTGTAGCTCAAGCGTAAGCACCACCTCCTTTACTTGTCAATCCGCAGAGACGTGAGGACCGGTATGAAGACCATGATCAAGTGAAGGCACAAATGCGTGAGTGAAAGCAGACGAACATGCACACACATACACACACAGGAGCACTAGGTAAGATCAAAGAGAGGAACGATGGAAATCTTCTATTTCAAAGGAACTCTCTTACAAAAGCTCTATTCTCTAACAAACTAACCTCAAAAATTAGCTCTCTAGCTCTTTATATAGTTTTTGGACTAGTTTAATCCCTCTAGTGTCCGGCCTAGTTAAAAATTAGGTTCCAAGGCTTATTTAAGGGCTCAAACCGAGTCTAAAAATTATGAAAATTGGTAGGATGATACTTCTAATGCTCCTCAAGCTCGAGGACTCCTTGGCTTGAACAAAATAGAGTTCCAAAAATGTGAAATGGTATTTACAATGGTTTTTAGTGATGAAAATCACTATTTTTGTAGGGGATTCTTGTGAATATTTGACATAGACTTCTTGGAGCTCCCTACTTGCTATTTCTTCTTGTGTGTGTCCACCTTTCTGATGAACTTATTATGCTTGTCATTGACCTTGAGCTTCAACATCGATCTTGTTAGGTTCGAGCTTTAGAATCATAAAGTTTGGGATTATACATGATATGAGGCTTGAACTTAAATTCGAAACTCTAAGGATCGAACTTCTTAATGGAATCAAGTTTGAGTCTATTGTTTCACATGACATAAGGCTCAAACTTAAGTTCAAGGCTCTCAATTTTGAGCATGTTGTGTCACATAATATAAGGCTAGAACTTAAATTTAAGCCTTTGAATTGATATCAATTGTCTGTTATCGAGTCACATGATATGAGGCTCGAACTTAAGTTCGAGCCTCTCAGCTTTTCCAGCCATATCAAGTTTCGGATTGTTGGGTCACATGATATGAGGCTCCAACTTAAGTTGGACCCTCCCAGGTTTAAGCTTGTCAAGTTTGACCCTTATAATTATATCAGGTTTTGGATTGTTTACTCATAAGATATGAGGATCGAACTTAAGTTCCAACCTTTGAATTTTGACTTATAATCATATCAAGTTTGGGATTGTTTAATCATATAATATGATGCACAAACTTAAGTTCGAGCCTCTAAATTTTGATATTGCATCATCAGGCTCAAACCTTTCATGATCAAGCATATAAATCATATCAAATTTGAGTCTGTTGTGTCACATGATATGAGGCTCGAACTTAAGTTCGAGCTTCTAAGTTTTGAGTCTATTGTGTCTGTTAATATCAATCTTGAACTTCAGTTCAAGCTTTAGAATCATATCAATTGTCATTCTATTAAGAAACATGATATGAAGCTCGAGCTTAAGTTTGGTCCTCTCACCGTTTCCACCCATATCAAGTTTGGGATTGTTGGGTCACATAATATGAGGCTCGAGCTTAATTTTGAGCCTCTCATGGTCGAGCTTGTCACGTTAGAGCCTTAAAATCATAAAGTTTGGGATTATACATGATATGAGGCTTGAACTTAAGCTCAAACCTCTCAGGATTGAACCTCTAAATGACATCATATTTGAGTCTATTGTGTCACATGACATAAGGCTCGAAATTAAGTTCAAGCCTTTGAATTTTGAGTATGTTGTGTCACATAATATCAGGCTCAAACTTAAAATCGAGCCTTTGAATCGACATCAACTATTAGTTATTGAGTCACATGATATGAGGCTTGAACTTAAGTTCGAGCTTCTCAGCTTTTGCAGCCATATCAAGTTTAGGATTGTGGGATCAGATGATATGAGGCTCGAACTTAAGTTCGAGGCTCTCACGTTTGAGTTTGTCAAGTTCGACCCTTATAATCATACTACCTTCGAGTCATCATTTCGCAGCTTGAGATCAACATGGGTCAGTCTAGAGGAGTCCTCAACAAGAGAGGTGGTGTCGAGTATGCCATGCACAGATAGAGAGTAAGCACCTGGTTACTTGATCCCTAGCATACTCAAACCTACGAGCAGAGTTCCAGACGAGAGGAATCACTCTCGTTGTGCATGACCACTGGAGACTAGTGGAGGATGGGGCGTTTCCTCATGGCTGCATATGTGTGTATATATATATATATATATATATATATATATATATATATATATATATATATATATATATATATATATATATATATATATATATATATATATATATATATATGTGTATGTATATATATATATATAAATATATATATATATATATATATATATATATATATATATACGCTACATGGAGACATACTTCCCACGCTACATGTAGACATACCTACCACACCACCTTCAAGTCGTCATTGGGCAGCTTCGACTTTCATCACATTAGCTCGAGATCGAGAGGGGTCTAGCTAGAAGAGTCCCTCGAGAGGAGAGGTGTTGCTGAGTATGCCATATAGAGAAAGAGAGTGAGGAGCACCTGGTTATGAGATGCCCAGAGGACATGGATGAACCTGAGGGGGACATTGACACCGAAAATGCTTCACTACCATGAGCATTTTCTATACATCTCAGAAAAGGGCTTCATTGAGACTCTAGGCTACATGCAAACATACCTACGACACCACCTTCGAGTCGTCATTGAGCACGTTTGAGTTTCATCACATCAGCTCGAGATCGCGAGGGGTCGGGCTAGAGGAGTCCCACGGGCATTGGGCACCACACCACCTTCAAGTTGTCATTGGACAACTTCGAGTTTCATCACAGAAGCTTGAGATGGAGAGGGGTCGGGCTACAGGAGTCCCTCAAGAGGAGAGGTAGTGTCGAGTATGCCATACAAAAATAGAGAGTTAGGAGCACCTTGTTATCAGATGCCCAACATACTCAGACCTACAAGCATAGTACCAGATAGAGGAGGCACTCAAGTTGTGCATGACCACTAGAGACCAGCGGAGGATGGGGTGTTTCCTCATGGCTGCATGTGTGTGTGTGTATATATATATATATATATATATATATATATATATATATATATATATATATATATATATATATATATATATATATATATATATATATATATATATATATATATATATACATACACATATATATAAATATGAAGTATTGATATATATATATATATATATATATATATATATATATAATAATAAATACACATACATACATTATATATATGTGTGTGTGTGTGGATATATATATTCATACATACATAAATAAATATATTATAAATATTCAAACAAATAAGTGTATAAGTATACATACATAAATATAAATAAATAAATATACGTGTGTATATATATAATGTATATATATATATTTATATATATATGTATGTGTGTAGTATTTATATATATATACATTGCTTTACACACACACACACATATATATATATATATATATATATATATATATATATATATATATATATATATATATATATATATATATATATATATATATATATATATACATATATATCTACACACACACACATACACTACATACATACTTATACACACACAAACATACATACTCTCTCTCTCTCTCTACTTACAATGGTACATCCATACATGTCACGAGGAAGGAGATAATGAAGAGAGCTCACACACACACTCTCGCTCTCAAGGAGAAGGACACACAGGGATTGAGGCAAGGAAGAATGATCTTCTTCATCTTCTATTACATAAAAAGGAATGCACAAGAGTGACCTAGAAACAAGAATACAACAAGTGCAATATATAAATATCAGTACATAAGGAAAAAGCTAATGTCCACAAATGAGTGAGCTGGCAAGGAACAAATGTGCCATCTTTCTTGGTAGATAAATCTAATAAAGCTCAATGAAGTATCCCTGACATATACTCGCATGACCACTATACATGTTAGAGAAACAAAAAACTAGTACGTATCATCTTGGATCATCACATGTTGAGCTTGGTATCTCAACACTCCCTCTCAAGCTCAACGCCATATCCTGTAATCCAAGCATCTCCCTAAACTTCTTCAACTTCTCAACTCCAAGTGCTTTGGGTGAAAATATCAACAACATGCTCATCTGTTCTCACATAAACAAGATCAATATCACCTTCCAATACCTCTTGTGTATGCTTTGTACCTCAATATGCTTTGTTCTAGCATGGAAAACAGGGTTCCATGCTAACTATATGTTGCTAAGATTATCACAATAGATAGTGATAGGCGTTTGCACTTCCACACCTGAATCTGCAAGTAACATCTCCAGCCATGATGCCTCACATGCTGCCATTGCAACACCTCTATACTCAGCCTCTTTACTGGACAAAGCAATAGTGGGTTGCTTCTTACTACTCCATGTAACATCTCTACACTCCCAAGTGAGAATAGAAAACCACTAGTGGATCATCTATCTGGAATGCTACCAGTGCAATCTGCATCAGTGTATCCATAAACCTGCAAATCTACACCAGCCTCATAAAACAATGCATAATCCAAAGTAGCACTCAGATAACATAGAGTGTGCCTTAGAGCATCCAAATGTGGCTTCCTAGGAACCTCCATAAATTGACTTTCAAGTCCAAAAGTATAACTTAGATGAGGCCTTGTAATTGTGAGATATATAAGACTTCCCACAATTTTCGTGTACATAGTAGCATTTTCCAACACTTCACTTGATGTAGTATCCAACTTCAAATTCTGATCTAATGGCATAGAAATGGGCTTACAACCAGCCATACCATACTTCTGTAGCATATTCAAGGCATATTGCCTTCGCGACATCCATATACCTGTTTCTGTATGTATAAAACTCAATGCCCAAAAAAGAGCGTAGCACACCAAGACCTTTCATGTCAAATTCCTGCATAAGAAGTTGCTTTACCTCTTTGATGCTTCCTTCATTATCAATAGCTACAATCAGGTCATCAACATAAATAGCCACAATAGTGATGTCATCATCAACCTTCCTTGCATATAGTGAGTGATATGCATCACACATAGAAAACCCAATGCTGGTTAAGTAATCAACAATCCTTGCATGCCATGCACGACGGGCTTGCTTGAGCCCATACAAAGCCTTTTGCAATGAAAAAACATATTCTGGATGCTTTGAATCTTCATATCCTTGTGGCTGTGGCTGTTCCATATATGCTTCTTCTTATAGCTCACCATGTAGGAAAGCATTCTTCACATCCATCTGATGCAAATTCCATCGTTTTCCTATAGCTAATGCAACAAGTGCTCTAACAGTAGAAATTTTAGCTACATGGCTGAATGTTTCCTCATAATCAATGCCATATGTCTGTGCATATCCTTTAGCTACCAATGGTGCTTTATACAAGCTTATGCTACCATCAGCATTATGCTTTACCTTGTAAACCCATTTGCAGCCTATGGGTTTCTTTCCTTGCAGCAATGGAACCAGCTTCCATGTATCATTTCCATAAAGTGCAACCATCTCCTCATCCATAGCTTTTTCCAAATGTGCAATTCCAATTGCATCTTCAAAGCAAGAAGGTTCAGCATCTTGTATTACCTTTGTCACGTAGGCACAATGAAGAGCCATGTAACTATCATACGTCAATCGTTGCATTGAATCCCGCATCCTCCTAGATCTTCTTGGTCCTGGGTCACTTCTCCTTGTATCATTTGCAACTGCCCTTCTTACTCCTAGAGTCTTCACAGGGGGCAATCCAAGTTCCTCATCAAGACTCTTTTCTGAACCGTTTGAATGTCCATCAATGTCTTCAAAACTTGCAAATGTTTTATGACTAGCATAAAGCTTTTCTTTACCTTTCTTGGATGTATTTGATGAATTTGTTGGACTGAAATTTCCACGTAATCTTCCACTCCATGGATTTGAGTTAGAAATATTTCTTGGTGATGCATTCGGTCCACTCAAAACCTGAGATTCTGCACTTGATTTTTCAACATTTTCTTTGTCATTTGGTTCAAGACTCAGTCCTTCTTTGGAATCAGCATAGAAGCTGGACATTTCATCAAATACCACATCTCTACTCATCTTTACCTATAGTGTGAGTGGGTTATAACATTTATATCCATTTTGCTCAAGGGAGCATCCAATGATGACAAAATTTTCTACTTTTGGATCAAGCTTCATCCCCAATTCATTTGGGACATATACATATGCAATACAACAAAAAACTTTCAGATGTGATAAGTTTGGCTTTTTACCTGTATGTCTCTTCAGGCGTAACTTGATGTACAACAACAGTCGCAGTTTTGTTTATGATGTATACAACAGTATGCACAAATTCTGCCCAATAACAATGAGGCATATTCTTCTTAGCCATCAAGGCTCTTGCTATTTCTGCAATATGTCTATTTTTGCATTCAACAATGCCATTCTATTGTGGTGTGTACCTGCATGAAAACTGATGCAAAATTCCATGATTTTTTAGAAAATTGTTGAGCTCATTTGACATGTATTCACCTCCTCCATGAGATCTTAATGTCTGAATGTTCTTCCTTCTCTCCTTTTCCACCATAGCTTTAAAATTTTTGAAGTGAGTGAACACCTAGCTCTTCTCTTTCATGAAATATACCCATACTTTGCATCTATGGTCATCAATAAAAGTAACATAAAACCTGCAACCGCCCATAGATGTGGTCTTTGTTGGACCCCAAACATTTGTATGTACTACTTATAGTACATTCTCACTAACATGCTTGTCATATGGAAATGATGCTCTTGAATGTACCAAATTGACATGCTGCACATACCTTTTGCATTTCTACAACTTTGAAATTTGGCAGTCCATGGACAATCTCCTTTGACTGCATTAATTTCAGCCTTTGGAAGTTTGCATGTCCAATCCGTTTGTGCCACATCTCTATATCTGCAATAACTCCTGCACCTTTTGCAAACATGGTTGCATTCATTTAAGGAATCTTCACATTTAAGGTGAACATCATACCCACTTGTTTCCTTTGGCAACCAATTGTCCATCCTACTTGTACTCTTCTACATATAATCCATCGGCATTGAACCTGACTTATAATCCTTGGTCAACCATTTGTCCAACAGAAACCAAATTCTTTGTTATATTTAGAACATACAACACATCAGCAAGATGTTTTACCTTCCCGTCCTCCATAGATAATGCTATGTTTCCTATATGCTCAATAGGATGCAATGTATCATCACATGTTTCAACATATCCAAGAACTGGCATTTTCTACAAATTACTAAACCATTCTGCATGACTGTTCATGTGATTTGAAGCACTTGAATCAATAGACTACACATTATCATTTGATTTTGAAATACCAGCAGACATCGTATTCATCATGCGATGTTGAACCATGAATAGCTTCTCAGAATCATCTGCACTTGTGGATGCATAGTTCTTTTGTTGCCTTCTGTTATTTTGATTCTTCAACCTGAAATCATGTTGAAAGTGACCAGGTTTACCAAAATTCTAGCACCCTTTACTATCATTACCTAAATCATTTCTTTGGAAACTTCTACGACCTCTTTGGCTCCCCCTGCCTCGAAACTGTTCTCTTCCTCCTGCATGATTCTATTGTTGACCTTTGTAGAGGAGGTACTGGGTTATCTACTTTTAACAGAAGTATGCAACAAGCATTCCAGTACTTCACCTACTCAAGGGAGGTTCTCCTTGGGGAAATATACCCTTTAACACTTCTGTGAGCAGGCAGATATCAATGATCGCACAGAGTTGTGAATACTTAGGGATAATATCAATGACAAAATGACAATAATGGAAGACCAACCACTCCTTAGTTTGAACAAATGATTACAACATAGGCAAGAGAAATGCTATAAAGTTGGTGCTCTGGGCTAGCATGCCATTCTAGGACTGAACAACATCAATACAAGGGATTCATAAAATCCGTACAATGGACACAACTAGATGTAGACTAACACTGATCAATACAAAGCATGAAGACTTGATCTAAGGGGAAGAGCACGAAATACCAATGACTCACACTGAATGACAAAACCAAGCCACTCTCTTCACACTATAATGCTATTAGCCCTTACTGGGAAGCCCACGCTCTGTATTCGCACCACAAAGTGACTTCCTATAGTAGGCTTGTAGCCACAGAGTGCCAAGAGAGGACCCCTGTACGTACGTA
The DNA here is from genome assembly GCA_020310875.1 of Ceratopteris richardii. Classification (NCBI taxonomy): domain Eukaryota; kingdom Viridiplantae; phylum Streptophyta; class Polypodiopsida; order Polypodiales; family Pteridaceae; genus Ceratopteris; species Ceratopteris richardii. The sequence continues at coordinate 64,333,535 of CM035420.1, forward strand.
AATGTGTAACTGAATGTATCCCAAATGAACACAAATCCATTGCTTTTATAGGCTCCAATAGGCTAAGAGGGCCTTGCCGATTCCTCACGTCCACTGATCATGCGCCGGTTGATTACCCAAGATTGGAGGGGTAAATCAAATTTGTCACCAGTCTTGAATTGGATCCTCAAAAATAGGTAGTCGTCATGAATGGTTGGCAACAACCATCATTTCTTTACCTCCACCTTTATCAGTTACATTTTACCTTTTCACTTGCAAACTGAGATCCTCACTTTATGCCGTCCGTGATGGTTGAATGACCCTGCGAAGCACATCCTTCACCTAATTTTTGTAGTAGCTTTTGATCCTTCATATTAAGTGGGCGGTATGGGAGGTGAGTTGTGGGGAGTTGAGAGAGATTATGGGGTTTGTGGAGGGTTGTGGAGGTGTGTGGAGTTGTGTGGAGTTGTGTGGGGTTTGTGGGGTTTGTGGGTTGGTTAGGAATAGGGGTGAGTTATGGGGAGTTGTGGGGGTTTTTGGGGTGTAGTAAAAAATTGATCCAAGATTTCAAAGTTATTATTACACCATTGGAAGGTACTCGTCGAGAGCTTTCCAAGGATATATAACACTGTATGGTTTGGTTAAGAAATGATCCTCCAAATATCCATCCAAACTGTATAAGAGCTTTATGTAAGGTCGTGAAAAAATGTGGGATTTGTGGGGTTTGTGGGGGGTTGTGGCATTTGTGGAGTTTGTGGTGGGCTGTGGGGTGGTGTGGAGTGGTGGAGGGCCGTGGGGTGGTGTGGAGTGGTGGAGGGCCGTGGAGTGGTGTGGAGTGGTGGAGGGCCGTGGGGTGGTGTGGAGTGGTGGAGGGCCGTGGGGTGGTGTGGAGTGGTGGAGGGCCGTGGGGTGGTGTGGAGTGGTGGAGGGCCGTGGGGTGGTGTGGAGTGGTGGAGGGCCATGGGGTGGTGTGGTGTGGTGGAGGGCCGTGGGGTGGTGGAGGACCATGGGGTGGCATGGAGTGGTGGAGGGCCGTGGGGTGGTGTGGAGTGGTGGGGGAGGAGAGAGAGGGAGGGGGAAGAGAGAGAGAGAGAGAGAGAGAGAGAGAGAGAGAGAGAGAGAGAGAAAGAGAGAGAGAGAGAGAGAGAGTCTGAGGGGCGCGGAGGGGAGGGGAGGGGGTTGGCGGTGAGGGGAGGGGAGGGTGATGGTGGTGAGGGGAGGGGGCTGGTGGAGGCTGAGGGGGGTCGCGGGGGAGGAGAGAGAGGAGAGGGAAGAGAGAGAAAGGATGGCATGGGTAGAGAGAGAGTGAGAGAGGGTCTGAGGGGCGCTGAGGGGAGGGGAGGGGGTTGGTGGTGAGGGGAGGGGAGGGTGATGGTGGTGAGGGGAGGGGGCTGGTGGGGGCTGAGGGGGGGTGGCGGGGGAGGAGAGAGAGGAGAGGGAAGAGAGAGAAAGGATGGTGTGGGTAGAGAGAGAGTGAGATAGGGAAAGAGGGAGAGAGAGAGAGAGGGTCTGAGGGGCGCTAAGGGGAGGGGAGGGGGCTGGTGGTGAGGGGAGGGGAGGGTGATGGTGGTGAGGGGAGGGGAGGGGTCTGGTGGGGGCTGAGGGGGTTGGCGGGGGAGGAGAGAGAGGGGAGGGAAGAGAGAGAAAGGAAGGCATGGGTAGAGAGAGAGTGAGATAGGGAAAGAGGGAGAGAGAGATTGAGAGGGTCTAAGGAGCGCTGAGGGGAGGGGAGGGGGCTGGTGGTGAGGGAAGGGGAGGGTGATGGTGGTGAGGGGAGGGGAGGGGGCTGGTGGGGGCTGAGGGGGGTGGCGGGGGAGGAGAGAGAGGGGAGGGAAGAGAGAGAGAGGAAGGCATGGGTAGAGAGAGAGTGAGATAGGGAAGAGGGAGAGAGAAAGAGAGTCGAGTCGGAGGGGCGGTGAGGGGAGGGGAGGGGGTTGGCGGTGAGGGGAGGGGAGGGTGATGGTGGTGAGGGGAGGGGGCTGGTGGGGGCTGAGGGGGATGGCGGGGGAGGAGAGAGAGAGAAAAGAGAGAGGGAGGGAAATGCCGCGATACAGACCCCCACATCAAGTCTTTGCACCGTCTCGGTGCAATTTCTGAAGCTGAAAACAAGATAGTGAAGGAAGTTCTTCGTGCTTGACTTAACTCAGATAATCCTTAACCCTGGTGATATATAAATAATATAAATAAATAAATAAATATTTTTTTTTATTTTATTATTTTATTATTTCTTTAAATTTTTTTTTATTTTTTATTTTTTATTTTTTATTTTTTATTTTTTATTTTTTTTGACTTTTTTTACTACTTCTTTTTTTTAATATATATATATATATATATATATATATATATATATATATATATATATATATATATATATATATATATATATATATATATATATATATAATAATAATAAACTGCAGTCACTGAATGAAATACGGTAGGTACAGTGAATGAAATGCTTCCAATTTACCTTAATTCAGGTACTTCTTCACCCTGGAGATATTGACCTGGGGTATCCTTTTACCCTGCAAATCCTCTAGATGTACTGCTCCATGAGGTAATACCTTTACCACCGTGTAAGGTCCTATCCATTTGGGTGCCAGTTTGGTTGGAATTGCTGGGACCTGATGCACTAAAACCATGGATCCTTCCTGAACTTCATTAGACCTCAGATACCTGTCATGCAGTCTCTTGCGCTCTTCTTGTGTTACATGAAGTTTTTGCATTGCTCCTTCTCTGTATTCTTCTAATGCCACCAATCTCTCAATGGGAGGTTCAATTCCAATGGTTTTGGTTCCCATTTCCTTTTTGATAATGAATTCAAATGGGGCCAATGCCTCTTTTCCATATACTAAGCGAAATGGACTCTCACCAGTGGTTCCCCTTCTTGTAGTTCTGAAAGCCCAAATTGCACCGATCAATGCTTGTGGCCAAAAGCTTTGATGATCAAAAGATAATTTGCACAGCAACCCGATCAAAATCTTATTGGAGCTCTTTGCTTGGCCATTTGCCCTTGGATAGTAGGCACAAGATTTTTTATGGAAGACCTTGTACCTGTCAAATATAAATTGGAGCAGCTGATTTACAAAATGTGTGCCCCTATCACTAGTGATTTCCAGTGGGCAACTGAATCTTGAAAAAATACGTTTATACAAGAACTTAGCTACTCTTAATGCCGTGCAGTCCACAGTAGCTTTAGCCTCTATCCATTTAGTTGCATAACATGTGGCCATCAAAATATACTTCTTACCTCCAGGTAGACCAGTTGGACTAATTGGTCCTATGAAATAAAGACCCCATCGTTCAAATGGAAGCCATCCTATAGATATGACTAATGGTTGGAAATTCAATCTGGTTGGCATAGGAGCACACCTCTGGCAGATGTGGCATTCTTTAGCAAACTTGATCGCATCCTTGTAAATATGAGGCCACGATAGACCCTTGTGGATGATTCTATGAGCCAATTCTTCCCCTTTTAGATGCTCTTCACTGTGTGCTGCCTCAAGCAAAAGATTTACCTCCTCTGGATAAACACACTTTCTCAAGATATCATCCTGACAGTATTTATATAAATTTCCATTTATAAGTGAATATTCTTTGGTTCTCAGGAGCAACCTTCTCTTTTCTATAGGTGTCAAGTGTTTTGGGAGTTTTCTAATAGTGAGAAAATGGAGAATTCCATCATACCAATCAGTCTGAATTGCCACTAGGAAGAGATTACTATCCACCAGTTCATCATTAATACCTGTTGCCTTCTCGCTCATTGCAGTCCTGGACACTTGATCTGCCATGTAGTGCTCTCTTCCTGGCTTAATATGAATATCAAAGTTGAATTCTTGAAAGAGGAGTAACCATCTCCAAATCCTTCCAGCTACTCTAGGCTTGTTTATCAAGTACTTCAAGGGCTAATGGTCGGATATGACTATAAAATGTACACCGAGAAGGTAATGCCGAAACTTCTAAAGAGCAAATACAATAGCCAAGCCTTCCCTTTCAGTCGTACTGTAGTTCCTTTCTGCCTGGGTGAGTAGTCTGCTGGCATAGGAGATAGGTCTATCAACCTTGTGTGATGATGGTTGAGCTAGAACTGCACCAACAGCATGAAGGATGGCATCTGTATGCACATGAAACTCCAATGACCAGTTAGGAACACTTAAAAGTGGAGCAGTGCATAACCTCAATTTTAGTTCACAAAATGCTTTCTCAGCTTCAGCACTCCATAAGAAAGGGACCTTTTTACTAGTAAGCCTTGATAAGGGCTTAGCTATTTCTGAATACATTCGTATGAATCTTCTATGATATCCTGCATGGCCCAAAAAGCTTTGAACTTCCTTTGGGCTTTGTGGAATAGGCATGGATAGAATAGTAGTAACCTTTGCGGGGTCAACTGTTATCCCTTCAGCAGATACTATGTGACCAAGAAGAGTGCCCTTGGTGACCAAAAAATGACATTTAGCAGGATTTAACTTCAAACCTGTTTTGAGACATTGCTCAAAGATTTCCTTTAGATTTTCCAAATGATCATGGAAATCTTGAACTGCTGCTCTTCTATCTGTGCCTGAAAACACTAAAAAGTCATCCATGAAAATGCGTAGAAAGGTTGTCAACCATTTGCCCAATATTAGATACATTGTTCTATTAAATGAAGTTGGTGCATTCTTCAAACCAAAAGCCATGCGAGTATAAACATAAGTGCCCCATGGAGTAACAAAGGCTGTTTTGTCCCTATCATCAGGCTGGATCACTATCTGATTGTAGCCACTAAAACCATCCAAGAAGCTATACAAAGTGTGACCAGCTACTTCCTCAAGTACTTGCTCTGAAAAGGGCTGAGGAAATCCATCTTGAACAGTCACTTTATTTAAGGCACGAAAATCAACGCAAACCCTTATTTTTCCACTATTTTTCTTGGGTACAATAACCATAGAAGAAAGCCACCTGGAATGTTCTACTGGAACAATTATACCTGCTTCTTCTAGTTTTGTAACTTCCAACTTTACCGCCTCTGCATATTTTGGATTGAGTCGATACGGCCTACTTCTTGCAGGTGCGGCTCCCTCAACTAAGGGTATTCTATGTAATCCAAGCTCCTCTAGTATCCCTGTTAGATCTTTGTAGGACCATGCGAAGACATTTTTATAAGCAAAAAGTAAAGAAGTTACCTTTTGCAGTAAAGGAGGATAATGCCATAGCCAAGAGGCTAAATGGACTACTTGAGGATTCTCTTCATCCCCTAAATTTACTTCTTGAACTAGTGTTTCAAGACTAGTCTTATTTGAGAAATCATCTCCACTGTATGCAGGTGAGGACTTTAACTTATATTCTGCAATATGTTCTCTGGTCCATCCTTGAGGTATATCCGAAAAGGGAAGATCTTCTCTGCATTCAGGCTCATAACCTTCCTGTTCTGAAACCTCTATAGTTGTTGCCCCTTCAACATTCGTAATCTCCTGCAAGCTTTCATTCTTCAACTCCTTGTGAACCTCATGGCCTTTTCCTGCAACTCCATCTGCATCTTCTTCCTCTATTTCATTGATTTCCACCGTGCAACATTCTGCACTTTCCATCATCCAATTCAATAATGTATCTTCCTCTTGGGGTAAAGAGGGCATTACCTGCATGTCCACAGTATACCCATTAGTTTTCCCTGAGTCAAACCCTTCTTCCAAATGTAGCTGCAGTTGGCTATTGGTGCTAGTTGAAATCCATAGTTTGTTTTTCCCCCAATCTTGCAAAGCTTTTGCTTGCCTCAGCCAGGGTCTTCCCAAGAGTAAAGGGTAAGAAGTCTCCTGTGGAAGTGCAATAACAATAAAATCTAGAACAAAGTGGCAACCCTGTACTATCATCAGTACCTTTTCAATAATGCCAAGAGGCGCAACCCTATGTTGATCTGCTAGTGTAACTGTGAATGGTGCCATCTTGGTGGGGTTCAAATTCAGTTTCTTCATTGTGAAATCTGGCATCAATTTGATACCAGAGCCTCCATCTATGATCACACCTATGAGAGCTTCATCCTTTATACAAACAGATAATCTTGAGCTTTGGTAGTCTACCAAGGGTGCAGGGGGAAAATCAACCATGAAACCATCTATACTGGGTGATTGGACCAAGTGAGGAGAGTGTATAATCTTCAATAAGGCACTTCTTATTTTTGAATCCATCCTTATAAGTTTGTTTAGACTAACCTTGTGATGAATACCTTTCAAGATCTGCTCAATGTTTACCTCATGAGTGTCTTCTTGCAAAATTGTTGGTTGGTCCCTTAGAGAAGTAGACATCCTTTTATAAGCTCCTTCAATTTTTGCTTGGTCCTTCCACCCAGAATTCTTTTCCTCTTCTTTATCCTGGACTCCCTCTTGTTCCTCTCTATGGGTTGCTGCCGCTTGTCTGGCTCTAGCCATCATGGACATTGAAGAAGATGAAACAGCATAAGACTAAGTGGTCATACTTCTTCTTGTGGAGAGACTCCAATCATGTGGATTGGAGCAGGACGGCTTCTTGGGCAATCTTTGGTATAGTGATCCTTGGCCTCTGGACAATGTTGACAAGGAGGCGCATCTTCTGAAAGGGAACACCTATTTTGCATATGGCCATACTCACCACATCGATAACACATCAATGGCCTATTATATCTAGGCTTTGTCGTACGATTTTCCTCTCTATTAGGTGCATTTGAAGTACTAGCATAATATGAATCCAAAGCTTGAGGTTTACCTTGTTGTTGTGTACCCTTGAGGTAATAACAGTCTCTAGCTTCATGGCCATCCTTTCCACAAAATTGACAGTTTACCTTGTTAGGGCAATTAGCATTGGAATGTCCATTGTTGTTACATATTGTACACCAAATCTGCCTTCTTATATCTTGAGTGGTCCGCAAATCTTCTATCTCACGGCGAAGTTGGGCTACTTCATCATCAGTGCGACGCAGAGGTGGCAAGACCTTCTCTTCTTGTTGATTTTGTTGCATTCTCAATGCCTCCAGTTCCTTCCTCAATTGCCCAATAGGGTCTAGTTCTGCAGCATAATTTGATTGTGTATCCCCTTCAAAATGTTGCCGAGCTTCTTCAATGCGTGATGCTACTGCAATAAAATCATTGAGGGTTGCATCCAATCTAAGAGACTCACGTAGCTTCTGCTGAGATGACCTGGGTAGAGCTTTTTCTATCCATTTTTTAACCAAGAAGTCACCTGGAGCATGTGGCAGACGTGCAACAAGTGCTTTTGTTCTAGTGTGAAGTTCATGAAAGCATTCACCTGATCTTAGCCTTAGATTCTTGAGCTGGTCTAGAGCTCTTTTCGAGGAGTCACTAAGTCGAAATGTCTGTGAGAATGCCATCTTCAGAGCCTCCCATGTAGCAAAATGGCCATCTGCATATTGATTGTACCATTTATCAGCAAGGCCTTCCAATGTGGATGGGAAGAGTACTAGCATTGTATCCTCTCTATTCTGCAGACCTCGTCCACGGCCTAAGGAGATGAAGCTCCTTTCATGATCATCAGCATCCTCATAAGCTTGTCCCTTGAAAGTAGGGAACTTGATATTGAGTCTGGAGAGTAAATGAGAGAGATCCTCCATTTGCACTGGTGTTTCTTCTGACGTATCTCAGGAGAAGTCTAATGTTCCCCTATGCCTCTCCTTTGACAATGGTGTCGCACCAAAATCAATAGATAAATTCAAAGAGGGTAGAGGGGAGGTAGGTTCACTAGTTGAAGATATAGCTGACTTCTTAAGGCTCCTTCGTATACGAAGAGGCTCCTTATCTGCTCGCCTATGGGTCATATACCTACTTGCAAATGCAATAGGGAGAAAATATTGAAAATGAGGACTATTTACTATCCTTAGGGCCTCTCACAAAAATGCAAGGGTCCCACCAGGCGTGCCAAACTGTAAAGGAGGTACTGGGGTATCTACTTTTAATAGGAGTATGCAACAAGCATTCCAGTACTTCACCTACTCAAGGGAGGTTCTCCTTAGGGAAATATACCCTTTAACACTTCTGTGAGCAGGCAGATATCAATGATCACATAGAATTGTGAATACTTAGGCATAATATTAATGACAAAATGACAATAATGGAAGACCAACCACTCCTTAGTTCGAACGGATGATTACAACATAGGCAAGAGAAATGCTATAAAGTTGGTGCTCTGGGCTAGCATGCCATTCCAGGACTAAACAACATCAATACAAGGGATTCATCAAATCTGTACAATGGACACAACTAGATGTAGACTAACACTGATCAATACAAAGCATGAAGACTTGCTCTAAGGGGAAGAGCACGAAATACCAATGACTCACACTGAATGAAAAAACCAAGCCACTCTCTTCACACTATAATGCTATTAGCCCTTACTGGGAAGCCCACGCTCGGTATCCGCACCACAAAGTGACTTCCTACAGTAGGCTTGTAGCCACAGAGTGCCAAGAGAGGACCCCTGTACGTACGTAAATGTGTAACTGAATGTATCCCAAATGAACACAAATCCATTGCTTTTATAGGCTCCAATAGCCCAAGAGGGCCTTGCCGATTCCTCACGTCCACTGATCATACGCTTGTTGATTACCCAAGATTGGAGGGGTAAATCAAATTTGTCACCAGTCTTGAATTGGATCCTCAAAAATAGGTAGTCGTCATGAATGGTTGGTGGCAACCATCATTTCTTTACCTCGACCTTCACTAGTTACATTTTACCTTTTCACTTGCAAACTCAGATCCTCACTTTATATCATCCGTGATGGTTGAATGACCTTGAGAAGCACATCCTTCACCTAATTTTTGTAGTAGCTTTTGATCCTTCATATTAAGTGGGCGGTATGGGAGGTGAGTTGTGGGGAGTTGAGAGAGATTATGGGGTTTGTGGAGGGTTGTGGAGGGGTGTGGAGTTGTGTGGAGTTGTGTGGGGTTTGTGGGGTTTGTGGGTTGGGTAGGAATAGGGTGAGTTATGGAGAGTTGTGGGGGTTTTTGGGGTGTAGTAAAAAATTGATCCAAGATTTTAAAGTTATTATTACACCATTGGAAAGTACTCATTGAGAGCTTTCCAACGATATATAACACTGTATGGTTTGGTTAAGAAATGATCCTCCACATATCCATCCAAACTGTATAAGAGCTTTATGTAAGGTCGTGAAAAAATGTGGGATTTGTGGGGTTTGTGGGGGGTTGTGGGGTTTGTGGAGTTTGTGGTGGGTTGTGGGGTGGTGTGGAGTGGTGGAGGGTTGTGGGGTGATGTGGAGTGGTGGAGGGCCGTGGGGTGGTGTGGAGTGGTGGAGGGCCGTGGGGTGGTGTGGAGTGGTGGAGGGCTATGGGGTGGTGTGGAGTGGTGGAGGGCCGTGGGGTGGTGTGGAGTGGTGGAGGGCCATGGGGTGGTGTGGAGTGGTGGAGGGCCGTGGGGTGGTGTGGAGTGGTGGAGGGCTATGGGGTGGTGTGGAGTGCCATGGGGTGGTGTGGAGTGGTGGAGGGCTATGGGGTGGTGTGGAGTGGTGGAGGGCCGTGGGGTGGTGTGGAGTGGTGGAGGGTCGTGGGGTGGTGGAGGGCCGTGGGGTGGTGGAGGGCCGTGGGGTGGCGTGGAGTGGTGGAGGGCCATGGGGTGGTGTGGAGTGGTGGGGGAGGAGAGAGAGGGAGGGGGGAGATAGATAGATAGATAGATAGAGAGAGAGAGAGAGAGAGAGAGTCTGAGGGGCGGTGAGGGGAGGGGAGGGGATGGCGGTGAGGGGAGGGGAGGGTGATGGTGGTGAGGGGAGGGGAGGGGCTGGTGGGGGCTGAGGGGGGTGGCGGGGGAGGAGAGAGAGGAGAGGGAAGAGAGAGAAAGGATGGCATGGGTAGAGAGAGAGTGAGAGTGAGAGGGTCTGATGGGCGCTGAGGGGAGGGGAGGGTGATGGTGGTGAGGGGAGGGGGCTAGTGGGGGTTGAGTGGGGGTGGCAAGGGAGGAGAGAGAGGAGAGGGAAGAGAGAGAGAGGATGGCATGGGTAGAGAGAGAGTGAGATAGGGAAAGAGGGAGAGAGAGAGAGAGGGTCTGAGGGGCGCTGAGGGGAGGGGAGGGGGCTTGTGGTGAGGGGAGGGGAGGGTGATGGTTGTGAGGGGAGGGGAGGGGTCTGGTGGGGGCTGAGGGGGTTGGCGGGGGAGGAAAGAGAGGGGAGGGAAGAGAGAGAAAGGAAGGCATGGGTAGAGAGAGAGTGAGATAGGGAAAGAGGGAGAGAGAGATAGAGAGGGTCTGAGGAGCGTTGAGGGGAGGGGAGGGGGCTGGTGGTGAGGGGAGGGGAGGGTGATGGTGGTGAGGGGAGGGGAGGGGGCTGGTGGGGGCTGAGGGGGGTGGCAGGGGAGTAGAGAGAGGGGAGGGAAGAGAGAGAGAGGAAGGCGTGGGTAGAGAGAGTGAGATAGGGAAGAGGGAAAGAGAAAGAGAGTCGAGTCGGAGGGGCGCTGAGGGGAGGGGAGGGGAGGGGGCTAGCGGAGAGGGGAGGGGAGGGTGATGGTGGTGAGGGGAGGGGGCTGGTGGGGGCTGAGGGGGGTGGCAGGGGAGGAGAGAGAGAGAAAAGAGAGAGGGAGGGAAATGCCGCGATACAACCTTGGTCTCTCTCTCTCTCTCTCTCTTGTGTACGCGCTATTGGCGTGATTTGGATTCAAGCCTTGGACATCAAATTAGAAACACCAACTCAAAGCTTTGATAAAATGATTCTTACGAGCGAGTCAGTGGAGATGGATACCATCAACATATCTGCTATCGGTGAAATCCATCTCTGTTTAAAGATATAATTGCATAAGAATGATTGATGTATTGAATTCCCATTTCTTTGCAGATGAATAGCATGAAATTGGTTGTTTGTTTGCATGAAGATTAAGAGTATCAAGAGAGCAATTATGCAGATTATTGGTGTGAATTGGATACTGCATCTGAGAGCATCAATGGTATATGTTCGTTCATGTATTTGTTTATGTATAAAGAAAGCATGTGAATTTTTAATAGATATAGAAATATCGTATGTGGTGTTTTTTGGAGGACAGCAGCCGAAATGCACTCGGAGAGAGAGAGATAATAGGGGGGGAAAAGAAAACATCAGAGAATCATAGATAAGAGTTTTACTACATAGAAAAGGCCTCTTTTTTGTTTGGGCTACTCCACAAGGGCGTATCCAATCGACAATATAGTCTGATCTCGGGAATAAGAGAACTACGCTGACATAGGGAGATGTTGAGAAAACCAATGCTCTATGCAAAGGTGCTGTAGGGGAATACTAGTGCTTTCAAGTCATATGATAGGTGCTTTGCAAAAGGGACGGGGTGAAGAAAGAAACATTGCAGTTGATAGATGAGAACGGAAGCTAGGAACAAAACGAAAGTGGACTATTTCAAACATCACAGTCCATATGCAAGAAGAGGCAAAAGGTTGCGTTCATGTAGGGGGGGTGTAAAGAATAAAAGAAATGGTGATGCTATGATAGCTTCGATGAAGAAGGTCAGATTGTGTAGAATGTGGATGATAGAAGCAAAAAGAGAACTTTAGCACAGCTTTAATAGCCTTCTTCTCAAAGCTTCCTTGAGGATGGAAAAAGGGCCACTCTCGCAGCCACCGAAGAGAGTTGAGGAAAGGAAAAGAGACGGTTCTGTGTGCAATGGTTAAGAGCTAAAGAGGAGAGCTGGTTCGATAAGTGCTTCAGGAATTCCTGAATTGGGAATTGTTCTATTGCACAGACTTTTGAATTAGGTGCAAGGAGTTAGGCACAGTTGATTTGTAAAGAAGAAAAATAGGGTACATCTGAATTTATGTAAGGCGAACCCATGTTTCCTTTACCCATTTGGAGATGAAACAAATCACTGAAGCTTAACCCTGAATAAAGAATAGAGCAAATGAGCATGCACACAATATATAATGGTATTGGATTAGGACTTTTGATAAGAAGCACAAAAAATAAAATAAAATTGTTTTGGTAATATTCATCACCATGGAGACTATAGCATAAAATTACTTCCTAGCACTTGAATACATATCGTTAGATACATTGCGGATAGATGCATAAAAATAAAAAGGGGGAAATTAACCAATATTGAAATAAAAACGATCTTTAGGACGACATTAAATACTAGCTCCATTTCCTTGGGATTCCAAGGAAGAGGTTTTCTTGATAAAGCACTCAGTATAGAGATTGACACTTAGAGAGAGAGAAGTCCTGTTCATCAAAGAGCATTCCCCCTCCTAAACTTGGAGAAAGTTCAGAAATATTTAGGATTTCACTATTAATACTAACTCCTTTCTACGAAACAATGCGACATATCTGGTGAACCCGACGTGAAGAAGGAGAGTGTAAAGATTTTGATCCTAGTTTAGCTAGTAGTGCGGTTGAAAGAGCTCATTGTACTTGAACATTTATGGGTGACACTACAATGGATGTTATAACCCACCTCCTGCGCTTCCAGTAGGACGAAAAAAGACGGAGTGCCATCCAAGCATTCCATGAGCGAGTGATCAAAAGAAGAGGTTATTTCAACGGAAAAAATGTTACTCATTTCTGTAAAGAGTAGAAATTAGAGGCATGATATCTTGGCATGGGCCTTATGCCATTAAGTGACCAAGAACTTATAGATAATTTTGTATACGTTTCAGAATTGCATCTCCGTGACCGACTAGTTGTGGATGCACCTCGACTAGTTGTAGAAGGGCAATCAAGATGGTCACAATATAAGACAATACTCACAAGAATGTTTGCACTTGATGATGATGATAAAGTGACTAGGTCAACATTTCTAAAATGGATACATAAACCTAAAGACCAATCCATTTTAAACATAAAAAGAGAATTTGATCAATAATTTTGGGACTTATCAGAATATGATAGGAGGGCTATAGCTCAAGAAACGGTATCCTTGTTTCTCCGAGCTATAGATGTGCAAGCCGGAGAAGAACGTTTTCCACAATTACAACATGTAGGAGCTCAGACTGGTATTACTAAAGACTGGGATAATGTGGATGAACTTGCTAGAGGATACGTTGAAAAACAAAGAACTTCGTCTAAGTTTATGCAGAGCTAGCATGACAATATGCAGGAGAAACAAGCCCAGACTGTTCAACAACCAAAACAAAATCCTAAGGCGAACCCACCAATGCCAAAGGATGTTATGCCCACTAATGCAATGGAAGATATGTTTAACAAATTTAGTGATCTTATGTTCCAAAGTTTGAAACAAATGATTGAATCTCAAGCTTCACAAGAACCAGCAACTAGAAACCCAAAAGCTCCTGAAATTAAAAGATGCATCTGGTGCGACTCTTTGGAGCACAACAGATACTCGTGTGAGAGCTTTAAAGAAGCATTGGCAAAGAATCTAGTGTTCATAAAGGAAAAGATGATTTATGACTCAAAGACTGAAGAAAAAGTAAATATTAACTTCGATCGGGGAGGCATGAGAGTGTTCTTTCCTAGCACATCTAGAAATGTTGCTTCAACACCGTATACCTATGCATGTCAAGTAATTGATGGAAATAATGATATAGAACCGTGGTATAAAGTGATAAAGTCCCTAGATCGGGGAAAGATGCATCATGAAATCTTAAAGTCAACAAGCAATGAGATCCGAGGGGTAAGTGGATGGGATGATCCTATGGATACTCTCTCGATTGTTACTTATCTATGCTCTTCGGTAGAGCATGAGGCGGTAGTGGAAGAGAAACAGAGAAGAACTAATGAGGGTGAAGAAGAGAGAAGAAGAACTAGGCATCAAGTAGAAGCTTCATAAGAACAATCTCAAATACCAAATCAAAATCAACCAATACAAACAAACCAACCCACTCAAGTAATCCCACCATCACAACTGACAATAATCCAACCAAATCAAATTCCAACTCAAGTTCAAAACCCTTCTTCTGCTGAGATACTAGTTCCTACTCAAGTTAATAATCTTTAACAAGATTAAGAGATGAAACCTATAAGGAAAGGCCAAGGAAGAGTGAAAAATCCATCATACATGCTAAACTCGCACATTGAGAAAGCCACGTATTTAAAACAAGTTCTTGAGAAAAGAGTGCTTGATAGTGTAATTGAATTTACACTAGGTGAGTTACTGGGAATAGCAAAAAGGGAATTTCTAGAAGTAATAATCGAACTCTTAAGAAGAAAACGGCAACCAATAGCCGACATGCAAGAGATTGAGAAGATGGATGAAGAGACTCCTGTTCATGCCGTGCAAGCACAAGTACAAGAGCTAAAAGATGTACTTGAACCAAGTAAAACTAATTCACAACCATGCACACATGAGGAAATGTTCTTGGAGCAGAATTCTTTAGAAATAACTCCTTCAAGTTATTATACTAGAGATCATTGGGCTCGAGCCACGACTGAGACATTGGTGTGATTAGATAAAATCAGTACACCAGTCGTCGCTCTTATCGATCATGGATCTCAAGTTAACTTAATGTCCAAAGATCTCTACATGAAGGGGAAATGGCCAATAGATATGTAGCTGGGATAGAGAATCAAGGCTGTGAATTTGATGCCAGGTGAGTTGTTTGGTGCATGCCCGCAGGTACTAGTTACAATTGGGGATGTTAGTGATTATCAAAATTTCTTCGTGCAAGATCATTCTAGCTACTCGTTGATTTTAGGGCAGCCATACATTACTGCCTTAAGAATGGAAATAAGAGTCTTGGAGGATGGATCAGCCTATGCGCGAATCCAAAGTAAGGATGGAAATAAGACAGTCCAATTTATGATGGTTTGTGTAGATCATGTCAGGAATAGAACTTCTCTTCGGACAAGATCTATTCCTGAAGAATTTGAGGATCAAAGTTTTTTAATGAAGCTTTCATAAATCGAGACTAAGGAAGCTTGGAAACCGAAAAGATCTCGAATGTAAATATGTTCATATCGAGTTTGATAACACTTTCTTTGATAAGTTCATTTCAGTTTCTTGTTTTTTCCGAGTTAAAAAAGTGGGAAAAGAAATACATAGCAGATCTTCAGAGAAATTTTTACGGATGTAAAGTGCTTGACTTTGACGAGGAAATTTTCAGAGTCTTTGATGAGATATCTTTTGCAGATACATTATTTGATATGCAAGAGTTGATTGAAGGAAGAAAGAGTGATTATGTGATTCAAACGCACTCTATTTCCATATACAAGGAAATAGAAAAGTTAAAGAAAGTTGAAAAAGGGAAAGAAGTCTTTGTTGAAACAAAGTACAAAACAATTGATAAAAAGATAAAGCTGGTTGCAGTTCCGCTTCCTGAAGATAGGAACAAACTTATGGACAGTGCAAAATTCTAACCATCTCTCAGAGGTAAAAGAAAAATAGGTCACAGATTCACTAAAGAAAGACTTGAGCAAATCCAGTTACGAAAAGATGGTTTCCTCAACGAAAAAGAGAAGAATGTATTCTCCGGATGATCTTAAAGCATGGAAAGGCTTTCTCTTTTAATGCCTCGAAAATTGGATGTGTAGATCCGACTGTGGTAACACCTATGATAGTTTTCACGATACCACATGTACCTTGGAATCTTCAACCAATTTTGGTACCAAAAGCTCATATTTTAAAGCTAATTGACCTCTTGAATGAAAAGATTAGAACGAGGATTCTTGAGCCATCAAGTGCTCTATATTCTAACTGTTGGTTCACTGTACTGAAGAAAAACGGGTCATTGATATTTATTCAAGATCTACAACCGGTGAATAAGGTGACAATTAGAAATATTGGAATTGGACCTTCGTAGATGAGTATGCAAAAGCCTTTGCAGGAAGGTCTATTTACTCAATGGGAGATTTACACTTTGGGTATGATCAATTCCAGCTGGCTCTTGAGAGTCGCGACTTGATGACTATGAGGACTCCACTTGGGCTCATGTGCATGTGCACTTTGCCAGAAGGCACCACGAACTCAGTGGCACA
The DNA here is from genome assembly GCA_020310875.1 of Ceratopteris richardii. Classification (NCBI taxonomy): domain Eukaryota; kingdom Viridiplantae; phylum Streptophyta; class Polypodiopsida; order Polypodiales; family Pteridaceae; genus Ceratopteris; species Ceratopteris richardii. The sequence goes on from CM035420.1 coordinate 64,349,388, forward strand.
TATGATAAATGGTATGCATAAGGTGCTTAGGGATTTTATTCCGCATCTGACTATGCTATTCATTGACGATGTCCGTATTAAAGGTTCTGAGGAAAAATATAAAGACGAGACTCTTGATGAGGATGGATGTAGAAAATTCGTTAGAAATCACATAAAAGATTGCGAGTCCATTCTCAGTCAGCTGGAAGGGGTTCATTTGACATTGTCTACAAAAAAATCAATATTTGGAGTGCAAGAGGTATTGATTGTAGGAAGTCTGTGTGGGCCTGTCACTCTAGCACAATGGTGAGTACCAACGTGAGAAGATTCACCTCATAATTGTCAATCCGTGGAGACGTGAGGAATAGTATGAAGACTATGAGCAAGTGAAGGCACAAGTATGTGAGTGAGAAGCACACAAGCATGCACACACATACACACACACACGCGCACACAAGACAAGAACAAGGAGAGGAACAATGGAGTTCTTTGCATTAGTCAAAAAGTCTCTTACATAAGCTCAATTCACAAACAATATAACCTCAAAAATGAGCTCTCTACCTCTTTTTATAGTTTTCTAACTAGCTTTGGTCTTGTCCAGACCTAGTGTCCGGCTTAGTTAAAAATTAGGTTCTACAGCCTATTTGAGGGCCCAAACGAAGTCTAAAAATTATGAAAATTGATATGTGGCTAATTCTACTACTCCTCAAGCTTGAGGACTCCTCGGCTTGAACAAAATGGAGTCTATTCTACCAAAAACGGAATTTACAATGTTTGTGTAGTGATTAAAATCACTTGAGTTGTGAATGGTCCTTGGAAAAAATGATTGGGCCTTGTTGCCGTATTGTGCATGACTGCTCCGTTGTGCTAGTATGCTCTTCATCTTACTTGTATGCCAACACTCCCCCCTTCCTAGCGTCTGTCCCCCCTGACAGACCTCTGTTCTATTGGGTGGTCGATATAGTATTGGATGACATTGGTGGCAAGTTCGTGTTCTCCTATCCTTAAGCCTCTTGCTAGATCAGCTTCCAATGCATCCCAATTGATTGCGCCAGGGACCTCTGGTTGCGGTGTGGTGTAGTACTCAGAGTACATTGCTTGTTCACAAGCAAAGAGATGGATCAGGTGTGTTGGCTTCGGTGCGAAGACCTCCGAGTGATACTCCCAGAAACGTGATCTGAACATTTCTTCGAAGGTCTGTTTGTAACATGTAGGGAGGTATTTGATGCGTGCATGCCAGGTGTAAGCCACACGAATACTGGGGGTGGTGCTCATGTCATACACCAAATCATAATTTCCATTAGTAAACCCCGGTAGTTGTACCTGTGGTGCGGCTACATTTCTAAAAGTTTTCAAGACTACCTGCATCATATCTAAATCTTAAGCATCATTTGAGCTGCAACATTTGGCATGGGCTTCAATCGCGGTATCCAATGTCGAATTGTTCCCATCATGTATGCTACTGACGGTGGTCCTTGTGGTGGCGCAATGTACGGGTAGTTTAGCCATTCCTTGCATTGCACGTTGTTTTGCACTTTGATATTGAATGCCTTCCAAGACCTGCGGCGTGGAACTGGACCGTAGCATGGATTGTATAGGAGATGTAAAGGCGCGTTGTTCCATGTGCGTAGCATTTCTGGATATGTCTCTAGAAGTTTCTCTCGCCAGGTGGGTTGACGAATTTTGCCTTTTTGCACATCTGGAGGAAGGTCTTGGGGTTGAAATTGGGTAGCAAAGGTAGGAATCTTACCCGTGACTCTCTGTATTTCTGCATTATAATCAGCCAAAATAATATAATAAGGCCTGTATTGGAGTTCAGATGAGAGGATAAGGCATCTCGATGATAGGTTCTTGAAGTAAGCAGATTGTAGCACAGTTTCCTCTATGACCCTTATGGCCTGATTTTGCACTACTGTGCGCTCTTCGTGAGAACTCCCGATTTCCTCCACTTGACGTAGCCATGGAGGCCGTGGTGCTTCGAATGTGTCCTGAGCTTCTTCCGTTTGTTGGCCTCCAGGGAAGGGTTGTGGGTCGTATTCTTCTTCAAATGTTTGTTCCACAGGAATTTGTACTACTTCTTTGTCGGTGGGAGCCTCTGGAGGGGAAGGTGGTCGCTCATATTGTAGTAGACGTGCTTGCAATTCGGTGACCTGTTTCTGGAGATCTTTTAAGGCCTCTGAGTCTGTGAGAAGTGAATCCGCGGAGGAGGTGGTTTGAGAGGCTGCTGTTGTTTCTTTTTGGTGTTTCTGCTTTAGTTGACCCAGTTCCTCTAATAGCTGGTCATGTGTTTCAAGCAACATGGCATAGTCTTCCAATATGATCTTGATATTGTCGAGGGTCACTGCTTGAAACTTGGATGGGCTCATGGGTGCCCCAGGTGTGCTTTCGATAGCTGCTTCTAGGTTTTCCTGATTTTGTAATTGCAGGCGTCGATTCTCTTCATGAGCGGCAGCAAGATGTCGCTTGAGTAGGGCCATATTTCGTTGAAGCTTTGAATTGCGTTCTAGTTGTGTTCGTAGATGACCTTCTACCACTTGTATTGCTTCCTGATCTATGTTCTGTAACTGTACCGCCAATATGCTATGAGCCTCTTGGAGAGTTTGGAATTGTGTGTGGAGGCGAGTATTTTCCTCTTCTAGTGCAGCAAGGCGGTGTTGTAGTGTTTCCGAGTGCTCTTGCAGGCGTTCATTCTGTTGCTGGAGCTGATTGTAATTTGTCCTTAAGTTTGATATACAAGCTAGCATGGTGTCCAATGCATTGCCTATAGATGAGGGGGGGGGGTGTTTACAATGGAAGATGTTGGAGTTAGACGTCTGCGGAAGCACGCGAACAACACAAGGAAGAAGAAGAAGCTTGGAGCACAACACACAAGACAGAATGTATTACTAGAGAATGTACAAAGATAAGTAGCCCATTAGGGCAATAGGCGTATATACAAGCCGGGGGAAAAAAACCTCCTAAAGAGGGAAAAAAGTGCCCCGACGGTCCTAGAGTGTTCACACACATCACTACCTAAATATATCAACAAATCCCCCCTGGAAGTGATGCGGTGAACAAGGAGCTGGCACTCATGTATAAGGAAGTGCCGAGCTATGTGGAAATCACTCCACAAAAGGAAGTAAGCCCAAAGCTTTGCGGAAAGCTTCAAACTTCTCCCTAGGTAGAGCCTTCGTGAAAAGGTCTGCAATGTTCTCCTGCGTGGGCACATATGCCAAGCTGATCTCCCCAGCAGAGAACCTCTCCCTGACATAGTGATAATGCACCTCAATGTGCTTAGTGCGAGCATGGAACACAGGGTTCCTCGCAACTGCCAATGCGCTCTGACTGTCAGTGAAGATGGTGGTGGCAGAAGACTGGCCAACACCCAAATCAGCCATAAGGCGTCTGAGCCACACACACTCAACAGTCGTTGTGAAAGCTGCCCTATACTCAGCCTCACAACTGGAAGTGGCCACAGTAGGCTGCTTCTTGCTCAACCAAGATATACATGAGCTACCAAGCATGAAGCAAAAACCACTGGTGGACACACGAGTGTCATAGCAACCAGCCCAATCTGAGTCAGAAAAAGCATGCAAATCTGGCGGTAGTGATCCCCCCTTGGGATAAAACAACCCAAGTAGCCGAGTACCACTCAAGTAGCGAAAGATGCGCTTAACCGCTTTCCAATGCATGACTCCTGGGCAATGCATAAACCTGCTCATCTGTGAGACAGCAAACTGAATATCTGGCCGAGTAATGCATAAGTAAATCAAGCATCCAACGGCCTACTGATAGAGAACAGCATCAAATGCATCTCCAGCATCATGAAGACTCAATCGTAAACCTGTCTCCATAGGAGTGGCAATAGGCTTACAGTCTTCAAGGCCAAAACGCTACAATAATGTGTCAATATATTTCGTTTGACACAAAGCCATTCCACCATCAACTTGCATAAACTGAATGCCCAAATAGTGATGCAAATGCCCCAAATCAGACATCTCAAATGAGGCATGCAAATCAGCCTTGAAATCAGCAATATGCTTCTCAAGAGGACCAGTGAGCAGCATGTCGTCTACATAGACAACAATGATCAGAAGCACATCATTAGCACGCTTAACATATAAGGTGCTTTCAGTTGGACTGTTCTCAAAACCATGTGCAATCAGATAGGCATGTATTTTCTCATACCAAGCACGTGGTGCTTGCTTTAAACCATATAACGCCTTCTTTAACCTGCACACCTGGTTTTCATGCCCTTTCTGCACAAAGCCACGGGGCTGAAAAACATACACTTCTTCATGCAAGTCACCATTCAGAAATGCTGTTTTAATGTCCAACTGATGTACATTCCAACCATGATGGGCTGCAAGTGCACAAATGCTTCGAACAGTAGTCATACGGCATGTAGGTGCAAAGGTCTCATCAAAATCAATGCCTCTTTCCTGCGCATAACCCTTTGCAACAAGCCTAGCCTTATACCTGTCAACTGTACCATCAGGTTTACGCTTCAGCTTGTATACCCACTTAGTGCCAATGGCCTTCTTGCCAGGAGGCAAGTCACATAAAGACCATGTACCATTCTTCATTATAGCATCATATTCAGATTGCATAGCAGCCATCCAATTTTTTTTGTGCTTCATCAAAAGAAACAGGCTCATTCTCATCACAGAGACTAGATGCAGCCATAGCATAGCAATCTGATGCAAAGGAGGTACTATGAGAGCCTGAACAAGTACGATATGACAAAGGTGCATCTAATTTGCTGTCACGCAAAGTCTGCACCAGCCATTTTGGCATAGTTTTTGCCTGTTCAATATCAGCTCTCTCATCAACAAGTGCATCATGTAAATCTGCATCAGAAATGGAATGATCTGCATCATCATATGAAACCTGCAAAGGCTGAGAAGTTGCCTCATTAGGACCAGCGCTAGCCTGTCCACCTGTAAAAAGAGGCATCAAAGTATCATACATGTCTTTGGAGCTAACAGACGTCTCCTTAGTACATGAAAGCAATGGCTGAATAGCATCTTCCACAAAGACAACATCACGGCTAACGAGAATGCGTTTAGTCTGTGGATGATACAGACGATAGCCTTTACTTTCAGAACTGTACCCAACAAAAATACATTTTACTGCCTTATCATCCAATTTTCTGCGATGTTGTTCAAGCACTAATGCATATGCCAAACAACCAAAAACACGCAGATGAGCAACAGATGGCTTGCGGTCATGCCAAGCCTCATATGGAGTGATGGAGTGCAAAGCTTTGGTGGGACACCTGTTCAGTACATATGCTGCACACATGACAGCCTCAAGCCAGAAATTATGTGGTAAAGCCTGACTTTTGACCATGCACCTCGCCATCTCCATGAGTGACCTGTTCTTTCGTTCAGCAACTCCATTTTGTTGAGGTGTATACGGCACTGTACACTGGTGTTTTATCCCATGTTCAGCCAGAAATGCATTAAAATCTGAAGACATATATTCCCCCCCTCGATCAGAACGGAGGGTGCCCATTTTACATGCTGACAGATTTTCAGTCAAAACCAAAAACTGTTTGAAGCACATGAACACTTCGGACTTTGCTTTGAGTGGATATACCCATGCATGCCTGGAAAAATCATCAATGAAAGTCACGAAGTAAAGGTAATTTCCAAAAGAGGGTGTCTGCATAGGACCACAGACATCACTATGTACAAGCTGCAATTTCTGCATAGCCCGAACTGAACCATCTTTTGGAAAGGAAGAACGCTGCATTTTGCCCAAAATACAGCCTTCACAAACATGTTTTCCAGGTGCCTCAAGTTTGGGCAAAGAGGACACCATTTCAGATTTCTGCAGGCGTAACAAACTAGCAAAATTAAGATGACCAAAGCGTGCATGCCAAAGCTTTGCATCTGACATAGCCTGAGAATCATGAACTGCACATGCCGAATCATTCACAGATCTTTCATAGTCTATGAGCTTATACAACCCACGACATAAAATGCCAGAAGCAATAATCACATCGCCATTTGAGAGATCATGGACTGTACACCTGTCATCAACGAATTTCACAACCAAGCCAATCTTGGCTAATGCAGAAACTGATAACAGGTTCTTTTTGATCCCTGGCACAAATAAAGCATCTGACAAAGTGAAAGAACTACCATCAGCAGTAGTCAGAATGATCTTACCAACTCCCATAACAGGATAAGAGGAGTTATTGGCGCATGTGACAGTATTCCCTGTAGGGGCAGGCTCGAGTGAAGAGAAGAAACTGCGCTGCGAGATAATATGTTTGGTCGCCCCACTGTCAAAGTACCAAACATCTGAGTCTACTGCAGACATGCACTGATCATGAGAAGATGGGTCAAAACTGCAGACAGTAGTAAACGCCCATTCTTCTTCCTGCACAAGATTTGCAGACTCTGTTTTTGGTGTAGAGGCCTCTGCAACAACCATTCCAGCCTCTTTCTTCTTTGCCTCTTTAGCAGCCAGTTTTGGACAGTTCTTTATAATATGATCATTTCCTTTACAGTACTTGCAGAACAATTTCTGCTTTTCTGATTTCTTCTCATCTTTATCCTGGTTCTTCGATTGTGCAGCATTTGCAGATTTCTGCTTACTAGTAGAAGAGCTCCATTTTCCTTTGCCCTTCTGACTAGCCAGGAAAGCTTGATCTGCAACACGCATAATGGACCTGTTCTGCCTGGACTGATCTTCCTGCAACAGAACAGAGACTAATTCCTCAAATGACAAGGCATTCGGATTGCCTTTCATCATCAATCGAAGAGTAGAGGCAAAACTCTGATATGAATCAGGAAGGCCATTCAGAACGGTCTGCACAAGTGAGCTATCTGGTATAACCTCATCAGCAGAAATCAATTGTTCCTTCAGGTCTTTGATCTTTGTAAGAAAACTGTCCATCGAATCACCTTCATTCATGTGCTCACTCTCCAACTGTTTTCGGAGGTAAGCAACACGAGCCTCATTCCTAGCCTGGTACAAAGTGGTAAGTGTATCCCAAGCATCCTTTGCTGTTCTGCAAGAGCGAATATGAGGAATAATGGCACGTTTGACAGACAAAGCTATCAATGCATGTGCCTGGGCATCTCTGCCATCCCAACGAATCTGCTCTGCAGTAGGTGCAACAGAAACAGCAGCACGAACAGGAATCTGCGGAATATCATCTTCGACACCATCTTCATCAGCTCCAACACCTGTATTTGCAGTACCTGTCGTTACAGGTGTAACAGGACGTCTTTCAACACCCTGCACAATGTTCCACAATCCTTTTGCAACCAGTACATGTCGCATCATATAAGCCCATAATGGGTAGTTGGTACCATCCAACTTATCCTCAACAGCCAACATACGGAATACATCACTGCTTTCAGCCATGGCCGATGACTAAAATACCTTGATGCAGAAAATTGATTGTATCTCAAAAAGTTGAACAGAACTGCCCAGACGAGTTCTGCTAGACCTGTAGCAGACTTCGAGACGCTTAAACTGGCGAACAGAAACTGGTATATACCTTTGGCACAAAAGGACGAAATAGCCTGCACAAGCACTGCGATAGTGCGTTCGGAGGCCGAAACAAGCTCAGATCGCGATTTCGGCACCACAGAGCAAAGCAGTTTTGATCTCGAGAACACCCTGAGTATGCTCACCAAATTTTGTGCGAATCTGAGACTGCAAACGGAGGAGTGTCGACGGCGCCCTAGAAGAAGCAACAACCTGCTCTGATACCAATTGTTGGAGTTAGACGTCTGCGGAAGCACGCGAACAGCACAAGGAAGAAGAAGAAGCTTGGAGCACAACACACGACTGAATGTATTACTAGAGAATGTACAAAGATAAGTAGCCCATTAGGGCAATAGGCGTATATACAAGCCGGGGGAAAAAAACCTCCTAAAGAGGGAAAAAAGTGCCCCGGCGGTCCTAGAGTGTTTACACACATCACTACCTAAATATATCAACAGAAGATGCATGGGAAGGGAATTGGGGAAGGGGAAGAGTGAATGATGTGTCTATTGAAGACGTATGTGTGGGTGAAATTGGTGGAGGGGGAATGGGAGGAGGTGGAAGCGTGGGGGGGAGGGGGAGGTGCTGTGGGTGGTGAGATGTCCATACTCTCAGGAGTGGGTGCGAGTGTGGGGTCTACCATATACATTGGAATGGTAGGTGGTGCGTGTGTGAAAGTGCTGAATAGATGAGAAGTGGGGTGGGGAGCTGAAAATAAAGGGAATGGTTGAGACCTGGGTTGAAAAGTTCTAGCAAGGAAGTTATGGAGGGATTACAGAAGTGGAGAGATGGAGGTTGGGGGTTGAGGTCGTAGAGTTGAGGAGGGCATGAAGGGTTGCGTGGTGGCAGGGAAACCCATGAATATGGATCTAGGGTCAGGATGACCTATGGCTGAGGGCATGGGGGATGGTTGTCCTAGGGCAGGCTCTATGAGCAATTCGGTGGATTGTGTAGTGATGGTGGTTGCTTCATAGATTGGGTTATCAGAGGTGGAGAATAGGGTTGAACTAGAGATGGGAGTACGGAAGATGAAGGTTTGTTCGGTGGGTTGAGTGGTCGAGGTGGTCTCCACGGTTTCTGCTCTAGGAGGCGATGGTGGGGGCGTGGGTGGTAGTGGCTTGGTGGATTCCTCATGGGTGACTGGGTGCTCTTGGCTAGCAGTTTCTGTTGCTTGGGAGGTTGTCCCGATGGGTTCGGATGTACTAATTGGCCCTTCTGCCGTTGTAATGGGGATCTGGATATTCTTACCTGACCGTGGTCGTGTCTGGAATCTTCGTGGATCATATTGAACTGGAGACCTCCTAATGGCGGTCCGCACTGCTTCTACTACCCCATATGTTTCTGCCATCAATAAGAGACCTTCACTATATTCTGAGTCAACTCCTGCTTCTTCCAACAGCTGAGTCATGAGTACTCTACTGCTCTGTTCGGTGAGCAGTTGTTGCGATCACACTCGTTCCATGATTTGATACAGCCTTCGGAGTTCTGCTATATAGGTCGGAGCTTCAGTGGTCTCCTCTTCATATGCTCCTTCTTCTTCTAGGTGTCCTTGTTGTTGACCTTGCTACACGTCACTCCAATGTACATGGCGGCCGTCTGTAGATTTTCTTCTTCTTTGTGAAGATGTGCCTTGTTCTTCTGCATCTGAATAAAACTCTACATCAGAGAGTTGTGTACTTTGTAAGAATGCTTCGAAGTCCTGGGGATCCATTCCTTCAGCATCTCCAGTTGTAGCAACTTCAAATTCAGATGGAGCGGGAGGAGCTGAAGGGGTAGCTTGTGTCGTAGTTTCAGATTCAGACCTGGGTATCCTAATGGTAAAGGGAGGTACAGTGGCCTCCCTTCGTGGGGACACTTTAGGAGTAGTCAGAACTTCCCTTGTCTGGACACAAGGGATGGCACCCCTCATGCGCTTGGATTGATGTGTGGATGTCTTGAGCTTCTTGAACATTTGTAATTGTGCCCAAGTTAAGGCACGTTCAATGGGAACATCGTATGCTAGGCACCGGTAAATAATTCGTGTGATTGCACAGCAACCGTTCACCACTAATTTCCTAGAAGACCTTTTATTTGCTTCATACAATTGATCTATAATCCATACAGGTAGCTTAATTGGTAACACACCTGTCTCCGCTAAGTAGAGAGCGAACCAGATTCTTTTGTGTGGTTGTGTGAAGCGGTCTTGGCCGGGGAAAGCAAAATGTTGCATGCTCATACGGAGAGGGATGGACACGTTTGGTGTGAGTGCTGCCATGTCTTTAAGCTTCAGTAGTTTCCTATCCTTCATGTTAGTAGGAACGAGAGCATCCTTCTCAGAAGGTACATGTGTGCCGTGCATATTCAAAGCAGAGCTCACCAACTCCAAGGTAAGTTCAAACCTCTTTAACTCGTTGTTGCCCAGCAAGGAAGGAAGAACAAATGATCCTGGTTTGTCCTTTTCTTCATTAGCTTGTAATGTGGAGACCAAATAATAGCATCGGAGGAGATCCGGTTTAGGTAGTGGTGCTTCAAAGTATTCTGCTAGCCTTGCACGTTGCCATATGGTCTGGAGATCCTCTGTATTCTATAAAGTCTCAAACTCCTTGGAGAAAAATTGGAATCGAACCCATGATCTGTCATACTCGTACTTAGACTCCCATATATACTTGGCCTCTCCTAATGGACCTGGCATGCCATTGAACCAATGAGAATTGGCATCGACTCTTTCTATGATCCCTGTGGGTGGATCCGGTACCGGGATCTGCTGAAGGTGTTGCAGCTCCACAGGTCGTTCAGTTGGTGGCACATCCACAGGTAGACTATCCACATCGATTCCTGCAGTAAGTATTCCTACTTGTGAGCTCGGACCTGTCGCTTCTGCCATGTTACTTCTTGCCTCCTGATTCTGTGAGAATATAGAAACATGTGTTAACATTGTAAAGGACAAGATAGAACTGTTTTTGTCCTCATTACAACATTAACATGAGGTTCGGGAGAGATTAGTAGGTTAATAAGTGCTCGGTGCTTGTGTGTGTAGTTAGGAATTGGGTGGGCCTAAGAACTAAGTGGAATGATGTAGTGTGGGAGTGACGTAGTTAGTAGGTGGACATGGATTTACAATTGGGGTCCGGGGGTTTATTACAAGTTTTAGGTTGCCAAATGCAGTGGATGGGCTTTGATCTTGATTTTGTGGAAAATTTGAAGAGTTTGATAGGGGTATCTTCTTAAAGATGAGGGTTTTTAGGGACCCATTTACAAGTGATTCTACTTGTGCTCATGGAAGAATATGTGTCCGTGCGTGATGTGTAAGACTGGGCCTCAGATGTTCGAGTGAGTGAAACATGTTGTACCGGTTGTGGCCTTGGTGTAGCTATTTGAGCCCGCAAGCAAGACTTAGGCACCCAGATTTGTCGTGATTATGGGCTGGCCTCCATTGACTTCTTGGGTACCCAAATAGACTTCACTTTCGCAGAAGGATTAATGAAGGACTTCTTATTAGTGTCGTGTTGTTGACTACTAATAAGAGGTTTTGGCCGTTGGGTCGGCCTGGTCTGAACAGGGTATTCGCCTTTTCGCCTCCATACTTGTTTCCATGGCTGAAACAATCTGCTTTGCTCCTTTTTTTGGCATCCAGTATTGGTGGTGTTCTGCTTCTTCTGTATTTGATCTGCCGTTGGTTGTTGCAACCTTCTCGTCTTTGGACAAGAAGGGAGTTTCGTCCTCTCCCTGGCTCCGTTGTTGAGACAAGCTCTTTCTGCATCATACAGTTTTGGACAAAAATAGCATTGTCAACTTCATGTGCGCCCCTGGAAGGACCAGGATTTTGTGCCTTGCCTAGTTCCTTGAGTGCCTCATTTTCCAATTCAACTATAATTCGGCTATGATCTACCCATACCTGAAGAATTCCACTTCTTAGGTTGAGGTTGACTGCATGATCATAGATCCAGTCCTGACCCAAGACAAGAGGCTCAGTGAGGTCCTCATCTTGACACACTAGTACTTTGACTGTCATCACTTCGTCTTGAATGGAGATGGGAAGATCCACCTCGCCCATGCAAGGGGTTTCCACACCTCCCAATCCTATGAGATATGCTTCTATAGGATTGACACTTAATTTCAATTCTTGGCAGTAAGACAATTTGACAGCACTAGTGGATGCACCTGAGTCAATCAAAGCTCTTACAGTCTTTGCACCCTTTCCTTGTCCTACTTCTAGGGTTACAAAAGGTCGTCGATCGATTATTCTATGGGAACGTCCACCTGAAGCCTCGCACATGGCCATAGGATAGCCTACAGATTCTTGAGTGTCAGGCATAGGTGGGTCTCTGCCTTGTCTCCTCAATTTCATTCATCGGATGCGTTCTAAAGCTTCTGCCTGTGCTTCTTCTCTAATTTGTTTCTCTTCTTCTTTACGTTTCTTGGCAGTGTTGAGTCGATTTAGCATCTCTTCAGTGAGGGGTTCTTGATATAACTTGACTCTGCATCCACTGATGTAACTTGGTAGAATATCACCCTCTAGAGTGGCTAGTTGAACTGCGCCGCTTGTGGAGATTCTATTGATAATCATTGGCCCGTAACCTCTCTTCTCTAACTTCCGTGCATGTTGCTTCAAGGTGTAGACTAGGACTAGGTCTCCTGCTTTCAAGCCCTTATCCTTGACGTGTGCATCGAAATATGCTTTTTGCCTCTTCTTGGCTGCATAAATTCCTGCTGCAGCCCTCAATCGTGTTTCACCTAATTGTTCAAGATCGAAGACTCTAGAGGACAACTCGTGGCCTGTCCAGTCATGCTCGTGTGCTACTTTCAACGTAGGTATCAAAAAGTCTAGTGGTAGCACTGCATTTTGGCCGAACACCATCTGAAAGGGCGTGGCTTGGAGTACCGTTTTATAGGCTACTCGGTATGCCCAAACAGCATGGTGTAGCTGTTTGTCCCAATCAGAGCGTTTATTGTTCACTAGTTTAGTCAGCACATTGCATAAGATCTTATTAGTGCTCTCCGCCTCGCCATTAGCTTGTGGATGATAGGGGGCCGATTTCTTATGTATCACCAAGAATTCTTGGAGAAGGTTTTCAATGACTTCATTCAAGAAGTGTGTGCCTGTATCACTCACCAACTCTATTGGCAATCCGTACCTCGTGAATACATTTTCAAATAAGAACTTTGCTGTTGTTTGAGCATCATTTTTTGTAGTAGCTTTCACTTCTACCCACTTGGTTAGATAGTCTGTGGCCACGATGATATACTCAGCATGTGAACCCTTAGCTGGGGGATTAATAGGACCAACAAAGTCTATTCCCCATTTAGAGAACGGACGTCCGCCCATCATAGGCTTCAGTGGCATCTCATCTTTGCGTATAGGGTACTGAGTTCTCTGACAAACATCACATCGTTTCACATAGGTATGTGCATCCATGTGAAGGGTTGGCCACCAAAAGCCCGCAAATAGTATTGCCTTGATTACCCGATCTGGTCCAAAGTGTCCCCCTGCTACACCTTGGTGAGCAGTATCCAAGATTTTGAGATATTCACTCTCATGGACACATGGTCTCAGGTAACCATCTTTACCACGCTTGTATAGATTATCACCAATGAGTGAGTAATCTAGGCTTCTTGTTCTAAACTCCTTTTCCTAGCCATAGTCATGTCTTGAGGGAATGTTTTCGTCCTCAGAAAGGATACTAGTGGTTCGCTCCAGTCTGGCACTATGGACACTTGATAAAGAGTGGCATGTTCCACAGGTGGTTTAGTGCAATAGATTGGGCATTCCTTGCACAACTTTTGGACATCAGCCTCCATAGTCGGCCAATGCACCCCGAGTCTCCTTAGTGTCTGTAAGGTTCGCTGCTTTGAGTAGTGTTGCTTTAATGCACCTACATGTGCTAATTGCAACCATTTAGTGTACTCGTCCTCTTCTACACAACAAGCCAAGATCCCTTGATCTGTCTGTTTGTACATGCTTCTTGCCATGATATGGTACTTCTGGGCTTTTACTACCTCTCTACCTTGAGTGTTTATTACTGGGTGGTTAGGCCCATATGTCAATACTGGCACTAATAGCTTAGCCCACTGAGGTATTACTTCCAAATTAAACAAGTAAGCATCAGGAAGATCATCCGATACTCCTTGTGGGGCTTCTCCGGATGTGAGCCTAGAGAGATGATCTGCTCTCAAATGAGTCTTGCCTTTTCTCACCACTACCTCAAAGTCATATTCCATTAGTAAGAGGAACCATCTCACCAATCTACCTGTGTTGCATGGCTTGTTTACCAAGTACAGTAGAGCTTGATGATCAGTAAAAAAATTAAACTTATTTGCAAGCAAATAATGTCTAAACTTTTTAACCGCATACACCATGCCTAATCCTTCTCGTTCGGTGGTTGTATAGTTCCGTTCAGCAGCATTCAATTGTCTACTGGCATAGGCAATAGGGAGATCCATATTACCTTCACCCGTAGGTTGTGCAAGTACACATCCAATAGCATAATTGGATGCATCAACATGAACGTGGAAAGGCTTATTCCAATCTGGTGTGGTCAAGATTGGTGCTGAACATAATCTTCGTTTAAGCTCCTGGAAGGAATTCTCACATTCATCAGTCCACTCAAAGTTAGTTAGAAGTCCGTACATGGGCTTTGCAATGACAGCATACATGTGGATGAACCGACGGTAGTAACCACAATGTCCCATGAAAGCCTGTACTTCCTTGACGTTCTTTGGCCTAGGTAATTCGGCTATAGCTCTTACTTTCTCTTCATCCGTAGATATGCCATTCTTTGACACTATGTGCCCTAGAATTTTGCCTTGCCTGACCATGAAAACACACTTTTCTGGGTTCAGGCAGACTTGATACTCTCTACACTTGTCAAAGATTTGCCTGAGTTCAGGTATATGTGTTTGTCTAATGTTGGAACGAGCACATAGATCATCAACATAGACTTCCAAATTCTTTCTTAGGAACTCTTTAAACACATGGCACATCAATCTCTGGAAGGTTGCGGGAGCATTGGTAAGCCCGAATGGCATTACTCTAAAGGCGAATATGCCCCACTCTGTGGCAAAGGCCGTTTTATGTTGATCTTCTAGTGCAATGGCCACTTGATTGTAGCCAGAGAACCCATCTAGGAAGCTGTACACTTCCTTACCAGCTACCCTTTCTAATAAATGCTCGGTGATAGGAAGCGGATAACTATCCCTGATAGTGGCTGCATTAACCTTCTTCAAGTTAATGCATACACGTAATTTACCATTCTTTTTGGGCACCACTACAATGGGGGATACCCATTCAGTATGCTCAATTTCATAGATAAATCCAGCTTCAACCAAGCGGTCTATCTCTTCTTTGATCTTGGCAGCATAGTTGTCATTGTATGTGTATGGCTTTTGTTTTGAGGGTCTGGCCTCTGTAGTCATGGGAATCGTATGTGAGCATATGTCCGGGTCCACTCCTTTCAAATCCTTGTAACTCCAAGCGAATACATCTCTGTATTCTCTTAGCAAGGTTATTAGCTCTTGTTCTTCCTCTTCTGTCAGGTCATGGCCTATGTACGTGCATCTCTCTTCCCCTTCTTCTATGGCTACCACTATTTTCTTGGTGGTTTCTTTGTTATCATAGGCCTCTCCCGATTGCGCCTCTCGTTTAGGCATTCTAATCATGACTCTCTTGTCATCTATCTCATACTTCTTAAAATTTTTTGGGACCTCAAACAAAGATTCTTCCTCTTCTGGTGTGACTTCTTTCTTCTTCCTTTTCTTTCCTTCTTCCTTAGGCGTTACATGTGTGGCTAGCCTTACATCGTTTGTAAGCTCTCCGTGCCTCTGGGGTTGAAATTCCACTTCATAGAAGTATCCCTCATCTGATGCAAAAGGTTGGTCCATAATAATTGACTCTAGATCAGAGTCACTCGCATCCTCAAATGCATCAGGGCTAGGTTCGCACTCTTCTAGAACTGCCTCCCCCATGATGGGTTCTATGGAGAAGACTGAAATGTCATAGCCATCCTTATCACAGTGGGGTGTCCATTGTTCTTCATTGATGGCTACATCCATTGTTGCTAGAATTTCTGCCCAGCCGTGAGGTTCAAATTCTTCGTCTGGAAAAACTACAGGTGCATAGGCTGGGTCTTGGATTGATCTATGGGTTAGTTTTGCACCTATCTCCCTGGCTTTTTCTCTCTTCTCTTCTTCTACTGCTACCTTACACAACCATAAGTGAGTGTCTTCATGCATCCAGGAGGATCCTGATCCTAGGGAATGCATCGATTCCGTATCATCTTTGGCTCTATGGATGGGGTTCCATTGGATAGGAGGGACATCTCTATGAGAGTAATCCTTGAGATTGACTTTGGTTATAACACCTAAATGCTGCAAATACAAGGAATTGGTTCCCCAATCCTGTACCACTTGCAACTGCTGCATAAATGGTCTTCCCAAAATCATCGCATAGGCTTGATTTTTGCTAAAGTCACAGATAGCAAATGTGTGCTCAAACTCTACACCACAAGTAGTGAGAGTTATCCCCTCTAGTAGTCCTAAGGGTCTTTCTATGTGCCCGTCAGCCATCTGCAATTTCATTCTCGTTGGCCTGAGAGCTGGCTTGCCCCATTGTTTCCATAAGGAGGTGGTAACAATTGCAACTCCTGCACTTGAGTCCAAAATGGCCTTGGTTGTGTATCCCTAATGAGTGATGGGGAGATATGTGTTTCCCTCTTCACCCTCACTCATGTCTCCTATCTTGTCTAAGGGTATTTCTGGCACTGTTCTCTGGGATCCTACCTGGGAACGAGGTTTTGCTATCTCGGGCACTTGATTGGCTACATGTTTCCACACTTCTGGTCTAACCTTAAGCAACTCTTCTAAGGTGAGGTTGCACTGCACTTTAGTGTTTTTCACTACCTCTGTATTCCTAGGTATGACTGAGTCTTCATTTCGTACCATGACCGTGGGTGCTCTCATACAAGTGGACTTTGCTTCCCATGGGCCTGTGAAATGGGGTAGTTCCTGTAAAGAATTAGACTCGAAGTCTACTCTTTCTTGAGATTGGGCACTCTCCTGCTCTCCATAAATGGAAGGAAGGTCTTGTGGGAATTGATCGTGTGTGTCATCCACAAGTTCAATGGGACGAGGAACTTCACTCTCTTTAGCCCATTTCTCTTCTTGAATCTCTCGCAAGAATTCTGGTGTCTATTGATTCATAGAAGAAGATGAGTCTGGTTCAGTGGAGTTAGGCACATAAGCTTCCTTGGGAGGAATGCTTATCCTATCGCTTGCCCTCTCCTTAGCCTGGGTGGTGGCTCCTTTTCCAGCCTTTGCAAGTAACCCCTCCAATCTATCCAATAGACCATCAAAGTGCAATGGTGTTCTGATGGGGTTAGAGTCATTGAACAAACGACTGACTTCAAACATGGCTTGCGCCAATTCGACCATTTTAGCACAAAGCTTTGTTCGCTCTATCTCTAGATCGGCCCTAGGGTAACATTTCTCAAGATCTGTTACATTGGGCCCTTCTTGAATTCTGGCCTGATATGCTTTAAGCATCATGTCTAGATCTTCAGGAGTGGGATCGGCTAAGACTGATCCTACTCGGGGTGGTGGTTGGGTTACGTGTGGTGGATTGGTGGATGGAGGAATGGAGGGTGAAGGGGATGGTAGTGGCGGGGATGTGTGAGAGTGCGTTTGAGATGTGATTTCTATGATTTTGGCTTTAGTTTCTCGTAGGCTTTCCTCAAGTTCGCTCATCTTTCTTGCCCATTGCCTTTTCATACGTTCACAACTATCTCTCCAAGCTCTTGTCCTCTTCTTATTCTGGCTCTCAGTCTCACTAACCTCCGCATTCTTTTCCTGGCCTAAGTCTTGGTGTTGCTTAAATGTCTGGGCTCTCGTGATGACTTGTACTGGGGCTTTGGAAGTCACACTTCCTGTGGAGTCTACCACTAAGCCAATCACATTGATAGGAGTGATTTTTGGCATATTATTAGGATTCTTTGGGCAGTCTCGTAAGAGATGCTCCTTTCCACACTCCTGGCAATAGCCCTGGATTGTCACTGACTGGGGTTGTGTCGGTGTAGGCAAGGGACAATCACGAATGAGATGATCTCCCTGACATCTATAGCATGGCTCTCTAGGAAATGGAGGTCTTACCTGCCTAGGTTGAGGTCTAGGGTTGGGGTTCGCGTACATGACATTCGCATACTCTGTCTCCCAAATAGGTTCACTCGGCTCCTCACAATAGTAAGACTCACCATGTTCAGGAGATTGCATGTAGTAAGCCTGGGGACTATCAACATGTGTAGAGTCAAAACTATGGTCACTGGGATCACTTTCTGAGATTAATGGTGTTACTGGAACTATAGCTCTATTCAGGTTTTCTTCTGCAGCAGCATACCTTACCGGAATCACATTAGTAGGAGCAGGTGGTTGATGTGCTAGCACTAGCTAGGGTCTCAGTTGGGCCTGATATTGTGGTTGGTAATTTTGCTGAGGCCTAGTATACTGTTGTGGTGAATATTGACTCTGGTATCTACCTTGTTGAGGGTATGGTTGAGGGTAGGTTTGCCTAACCGCTTGCTTATTGTATGGGCAGTCCTGTGATGAGTGATTTGTGTACCTTCGCTCTATGGTGCAATATTGGCTGCTAGGATTCACTTAGGGTTGAGCAGTGATGGGACATGCGTTGTCGGAAAGATTTCAACCTTTCAGTTGATGACCAGAAAAAAATAAAAAAATGTTTATTGGTCAATTCTAATCTGATTATAACAATGATTTTGTTAGGAACTAATCTTTTGTTAAGTATTTGCAGGAT
The DNA here is from genome assembly GCA_020310875.1 of Ceratopteris richardii. Lineage (NCBI taxonomy): Eukaryota > Viridiplantae > Streptophyta > Polypodiopsida > Polypodiales > Pteridaceae > Ceratopteris > Ceratopteris richardii. The sequence continues at coordinate 64,367,635 of CM035420.1, forward strand.
CAAGTGGATGAAGAAAACAAAAGTTCGAACTACGGTTTACCCTAAACTGCTTAAATAATATGTGTTTAGGCCATAGAAACATTGATTTATGGGTTTAAGACCCTAGGTTTACATTTATTTATATGTATTTAAGTTAGTAGCATTAATTCCTGGTTAAAGTTAGGGTTTAAGTAGGTATTCAATTGATTTTCAAAGGGTTCTAATGGGTTTCTTATGGGTTTCAAATAGGTTTTCTAGGGTTTTATTGAATTTTAAGGGTTAAAATCATAGGTATTTAATTAAACTAATGTTTAAAAAGAGTATTTATGTATTAAAAATTAAAATATGATTTATTTAATTAATTTAATCATGTGTGTGAATTTAAATATTAAGGTTCTAATTAATTAAATTCTTATCCTAAGCTTAAATTAAAAGAATTATTTAATTATCAAAATTTAGGATAATTCAATCAAAAAGAAAATTAAGTGGATAAATAATGAATGGTGTATGTGAGTGGTGAATAAAGTGTGGTGAGAGTTGAGTGTGTAAAAAAAGTGGTTAAAGTAGGCGGTTGAAAGAGTGGTAATTGTGAGTGCAAGTTAAAAGAATGGTTTGAATAGATTATGCATTTAAAGTAGTTAAAGGTAAATGAAAAGAGTGGTGATTAAATGTGGGTAAAAGGATGGATGAGGACAAAAAGTAGAATGCAAAAGAGTGGCAATCTCATAACTTCTATGTGTATAAATATGTGGACTTTGCTCCATATTTTCCTAATGTTTTGTTTACAGGTACTCTTCTCCTTTCATCCTTCATCGTGTTTTTTTTTTCTCTCTCCTCTATAGTTATTATGGGGAAAGAAAGAATCACAGATGCTGCTAATTTTGTGCTATAAGGTTATGAGAGATTTAGAGGGTTTGTTTTAATTTCTTCTTCTCCTTTTTATGAACTTCTGTCGAACTCTTCTGATAGTGGCAACACATCAACACTAGAGAGAGATAGGAAAAGTCATCATTTCCCCTCTCAGGCAGCTACTTAACGGGAATCTCGTGACTCCTTGGGATTCGAGTACAAACATATTTCCTGAATCCTTCCCCATCCTGTCATTGCCTCCTGCACAAGGTGCCTCGCATGCCAAGATCGTGACGAGACATCTTATTCAGTGCAGCCATGAGTCGAACTGATCAGCAGCGAACTATTTCGACCTCTGACGGAGCCATGGATTCCTCTCCTCTGCTGAACAACACAGAGGAGCCTTCAGCTGGCACTGCTCCCTCCGCTTCAAGAGTATCATCCGGGCGAGGAAGGCTTTCTAGGATATTCCAGATCATTATAGGGGGCGGTACTCGAAGGATCATGAGAGAACCATCAGTGCTTGTCAGGGAGGCAGCGGCAGAGCAACTCGAAAAGAGGCAGACTGATTGGTCTTACTCAAGGCCTATTGTAGTTTTAGACTTCCTTCGGAACGTGGCTTTTATTAATGTTACTGTTGTTGTGCTCATTCTCAGCAGAGTTGAGAAGCCGATCAATCCTCTTCGGTTATGGATTGGAGTGTATGCTGCTCAATGCTGCATCCACATGGTCTGTGTTTGGGTTGAATATTGTCAACGTCGCCAGCGTTATAGAAGACAACGTGGTACAGGTAGTTCGTTGTGAGAGACCTCCATTTCCACCTCAAATGGATCCCACTCTGATCAGGGTCTCGACCAAATATTTGAACAAATTTCATCATCTGATTTAAGCGCCTTCAAAAGGCTTGAGTCAGCAAACACATCATTTTCATTTATCTGGTGGCCTGTTGGCGGCTGCTGCAGAGGGAAGCGCGGGTGATTTCGCATTGAAGAAGAGACTTTGAGAGGTGAATTGGCGGAGGCAGGCGGAGGTTGTCCCCACCGTCGTGTCGTTTCATCATCTGCGTATATTGGCGGAGGATGTCGTAGGCTCTACTGCGCTGCTCCTCTGTCATAAAGGAAACCAGTAGACTAAATACTTTGGACGCCATGCGTTTGTAATTTGGTGTCTTTTGCTCGTTCCAACGAAGGTGCGTCTCACCATGGCAACTGATCTACGGTTCGTCTATTACTGCTATCATTGTGAAAGGACGGTGCAACTGATAAAGTCCAGGCACCTTGATCTGTGCTGATTGCCATGGCGATTTCATTGAGGAGCGTCCGGATGGGGCCGGAATTTGAGGAATCTGCTAGTTCAGAGTACTCACTCAATGAAACGGATTATATGGGGCCTGGATTTGGTCAGCTGCTGGAGGATATGTCAAGTTTCCTATCACGCATGCAGGATGCTCCTATTGCTGCCCCTGCCTTTGATATCAACAACGAAGATGCCCAGAGATTTTAAGGATTGGTATGGATGGGCGTGGCTTGAACCCCATACTTCTTCTTCAAGGTCGTATATAGAATCTGCTCAGTTTACGCAGGGGGGATACTGTGGCCCCAATGACAGGGGGCACCCAAGATTACCTGGAATAATTGGAGATTTCTTCGTAGGGCCTGGGCTTACGCATCTTATACAGCAGTTAGGCAAGGATGATCCAAACAAGTATGGGACTCTTCCTGCTTCCAAGGCTGTAGTCGATGCTTTGCCTACTATCACCATAGCCAGGGAGCACCTGAGCACAGAAGCTTCTCAATGTGCAGTGTGCAGAAAGAGAAAGAGTGTTGATTGGGGAAGAGTCTGAAAGAGAGATAGAAATATAGTTAGGAAAGCATAGTTGTAGATTAATATTAAACTAATTATTAGAATTAAGTTATTTCAATTATTATTTAGTAACTACTATTTGGTTGTTTTTACAAGCATTCTATAGATGTATGCATGTTAGAGTAAAATCTAAATGTATTAAAGTGAGTTAGTGTGCATGTATCTATCTCAATTGCGTATGGAAAGTATGAATGTATAATTATTACATGATGTTAGAAGCACATGATGTTAGAAGCATAAGAATAAGTGTCCATGAATGTATATTTAAACATGGAAAAGAAATGCATGAAGATGCATATTAGCATGCAAGAGCATGTGTATGAATGATTACTGTGTTAGCATACATGAATAAATGTGTGTTACCATATTTATGAAAGTATATTAGTATGTATAAGATTATATGTTAACATATGCATGTAAAGTTAGCATGAGTGTGTGTTATTATGCATGTGTATGTAAAATGATAAGTAACTAATGTCTTTCAAGGTTCTTATTGATTTTGTAATAGTACTAATGTTCCTAATGTTTTGTTTACAGACATTGAAGTAACGAATATTGAAAGAAGCAGATTGAAGAAAAATATCCAGCCATTTCATGATCAGAGAATAGGAGCTGCTCATTCACAGCTTCACCTCATTATCTTTGTATCGAATTCCCTAGGATTCATTATCTTGTTAGCAAAATTTATCATATAGAAAGATTTAGCATTTGAATAACTATTGTTGAAAATTATTCTTAGGACATTGATCAATTTATTTTTTATTTGCCATCTTCATTGTCGATGTTCATAGAGTATTATGTGTATCCAAAAGTATTGCACCTTGATTGACTTTGAAATATTTTGATTCCTTTCAGAAAGTAGGTAATTAAAATTGTTTCCATCACTTAGTTTTCGTATCTTTCCCACGTTTAATTCTTAGAATTTCTTTTACCTTAGACGAAAGCAAAATATACCTAAAACACCTACAATTGTCTCATACACCCTGCGTGTGCCGAGGGATTTAATGGCTGACTGATCCACCAGCCTTATGTCCGCAACTTCCCGACATCTTGGTGAACCTGACGTGAAGGTTCGGCATGACATTGTAGGTATAAAGGTATATTTACTTTTTGATTTGCATATGCATATATAGATAATTTGACGATTGAAGAAGGAGTATCGACATCCGTTGTAGCTGCAGCTGATTGATCCTCGTCACGTCACCTTTATCCATCAACTTTCATGAAAAGTAACGATTGCACATGCATGAAAAGATTTTGCATTGAGCACATTCACAACGAACCTCTTCATCAAGCTGGTTGATCAGGTATATTTTTTTTCTTATTCTGTTGCATAATAGTAGGGAAAGTTTGCATTCTAGTTGCAAAGAAGTAAGAAAATTTGCTTTATTGCACAATAATAGGAAAGTTTTCTTCATTTCTATTTTTAAAGCAGTAGAAAATTTTTCGTTATTGCAGAGTAGTAGAAAAGTTTCTTTATTATAAAATAGTAGAAAAGTGTTCTTTCTTTCTATTTACCTCATAATAGGAAAAGTTTCTTTATTGCAAAAGCATAGGAAAGTTTTCTTTTTGGTTATAACATACTAGGAAAATTTTCTTTTTCAAAGCAGTAGGAAATTTTTCTTTAGTTTTGTTGGCAAAGAAATAGGAATATTTTCTGTATTTCTGTTTCTTTTATCACGGAGTCGTATCAGGATCAAGATATAGACGGATTATTACGCGAATTATATACGTATATTTCATATTTATCTATAAAGTTAGACTTATCCACTATGGCAGATCACTTTGAAGAACAGCGAATTTGGAAGATCATAGATGCAATTAAAACAGATAGGGGGGAATTTACAAGAATAAATGTAACAGCTTATCTTAAATATTATGAACAATTGACAGAACAATATGGGTTACCGGAAGACAATAAAAAAGATACCTTTATACGAATTGCTCATGGGTTCACTAGAGAGAGAATCCAATTGCGAGTAGTCCAACCAAACATGACTTGGGTGGATTTCAAGACTCGGCTTCTTACTGAATTTTTGCATGAAGATTACAGTAAGAATAATCGAGCCACATTTATGCGATGGGTAGGAACAACAAAGTTAGATCAACACATAACTCAGGGATTAGCTGAATTTGATATCAAATTTAACCAAATGCCTCAAGCAGATAGAACAGCTCTTGAACCAGATAAATTAAGAAATTTTCTGAACATGATAGATCCATCTCTTAGACGAGAGCTAGAACCAATGCTTGAGGATGGAGCGACTGCAAGCGGGCTTACTGGAAATTGGGATAATGTAAGAGCAGCTGTCCATAGGTTAGCCCAAAGACAGGAGCGAAATCAGATACAAACTCCAAGAATATATGAAAGAGATGTGCCAGGAAAGATAGATAATGACCCCACTCCTCATAACTCTAGAAAGGATGACTCTGAAATTATAATGCTAAAAACATCAGTAGAATCACTTGTTAAACATGTGGAGACCTTGGCAACTGAAATAGCTACTATAAAGAGTATGCAAGAGCTTAAATTGAGAGATCAAGAGAAACCAAAAGAATTCGAACAAAATCCTAGGAATCAGATGCCAGCTAGAAGACCATTTAACCAAGCGCGACGATGTCTCTGGTGTGATGATTTGGAGCATCCACACTGGACATGCAACTTATTTAAAGAGGCCAAGGATAAGAATTGGGTCACAGAAGTAGATCGAAAGATCTGTGACTATGTAACAAAAAGGCCTTTGGCATCAAATTATGGGAAAGGAGGAATGAAAACCTTCTTTGAAGCTTCCACAAGCCAAAATACATATGCTTGTAGGCTGGATAGTGAAGACTCTAATTGTGATTTCTGGGAGCAGGTTTATGATACTGCTAGTAGAGGTAAGTTATCTGTTGAGAACTTATATGCTACGAGCTCGGATATTAGATCAAAAACATGTTGGAATGAGCCAGTAGACATGTTCTCAGTTTATGCCCACGAAATTAATATAGATGAGAAGAGGAAACGGGATGAAGAGGGACAGTCTAAACGAACAACTAGGGCTAGAAAAGAGGGTGAAACGACTGATACAATTAAAGAACCGCCTATGATGGAGCCTAGTCAGGAACCAAAACAACAGGAACAAGAAAAGAAGTCTCAAAATAAGGGTAAAGGAAAGAAAGTAGGAGAAAATTTAGAAAAGAAAACTACAAGTGAAGACAAAAGTAAAGAGCAACCAAATGAAACACAACCCATACGAGAAGAAGGAAGTAAGGAAGAAAAACCGAAAAAGAAACCTCCGACTTTCCGATTGATCTCTCAAATTGAGAAACAAATAGATATTCGGAAAGTTATGGATGAGAAAATCATGAAGGCAGAGGTTACCATGACATTAGAGGAATGGTTAGCATTTTCAAGAACAGATGTGAAGGAAGATTTCATGAGTATCATTAAAAGACGAAGAGAACCTATAGAATATAGAACGGAAGATATTGAAATGGAGGAAAGAAAAGATCAGGATGAACCGAAAGTGAGTGTTGTACAAATAAATGAATCTGAGTATAGAGAATCGTCTGATCGTAGAAATTATTTAGGACCTGTTATTGGATATTTGGAAAAAGGAAATGAAGACCCAAATAGCCATTACACTCAAAAACATTGGGTTAGAGGTACCACTGAAACTATGGTTAAGATAGGTAATAATAATAAACCGCAAGTAGCATTAATCGATTCAGGATCAGAAATCAATGTAGTCTCAAGGGAGATTTATAATGAGGGAAAATGGCCCATTGATAGGGACCATGGATGGAAAATGAAGGCAGCCAACAATGCTTCTGGCTATTTACTAGGAGCTTGTGCAAATGTTCCTATTACTATTGGAGATGTTAAAGAGGAACATAATTTCTTTGTTCATGATGAGTGCTCGTACCCAATTATTTTGGGGCAGCCGTTCATTTGTGAACAAAGAGTGGAGACAAAAGTATTGGATGATGGAAGTGCTTTTGCAAGAATTCGTTCTCGTGATGGCCTTAAATCTGTTCAATTTATGACGCTTTGTATAAATCATCCTCGTAATCGTAGATCTTTAAGAAAAACTCCTTTAAGACACTTAGATCAGGATTTCGAATAAATGCCACTGTTGAGCGAGATGACAGTGGACTTTGGTTCGAAATCTCGCAAAATCTTGTACAAAATTTAGATAAAATGACTGTTTATTTTCCATCTGCTACTTTAAATATTTTTCATTTTAAACAAATTCCTAGAAAACTTAGAAAAAAATACGAAAAACATTTGAAAATCAAAGGAGATTTATTAATGGATGAAAGTATTGAACATATTATTGAAACTACACATTGCTTTTCAACATTAGAAGAATTAGAACTTTGTTATCAAAATAAGTCTAATTCCCATATTCTTATCTCTTCACTTGATATGTATGCAATAATTCAGGAATATGCCTCTAGTATTGATCATGAGTATGATGCCTTAGTGGAGACCAAATACAAAACTGTTAGTAAGAAGGTTAAACCCGTAGCTCAACCACTACCGTAGCTGATTAGATTACTTAAAGAAAAAATTCATATGCATATTTTAGAATCCTCTTCAGCTCCCTATTCAAACCGTTGGTTTACTGTGCCCAAGAAGAATGGAAAACTTTGGTTTATCCAAGATCTTCAACCAGTTAATAAAGTGACCATTAGAAATATGGGTACAGGTCCAATTGTGGATGAATTTGCGGAAGCATTTTCAGGCAATTCTATATATTCAATGGGTGATCTCTACTCTGGGTATGATCAATTTCAATTAGCATTAGAGAGTAGAGACATTACTACCATGAAAACACCTTTGGGATTAGTTAGGATGTGTACATTACCTCAAGGTGCGACCAATTCAGTAGCACACATGATGAGTGCAATGAATTTGGTTTTGCACGATTTTATTCCTCACATTACTATGCCTTTTATCGATGACATTCCCATTAAGGGTTGCTTGGAAGAAGAGAAAGATAGCACTCTGATGAAGATGGTTGTCGAAGATTTGTTAAGGCTCATATCCTTGATTGCAAAAAAATCTTTGAGCGATTTATTCAAGTTGGCTTAACGTTATCTATAGAAAAATCTACTTTTGGTGTTAATGAGGTCCTCATTGTAGGTCATCTTTGTGGCCATTATGGACGGAAGCCATACCCTCAGAAAATTGATGCCATTAGTGAGATTTCAGAGGTCTGTCAAAATGTGAGTGAAGTTCGACAATTCTTAGGAGCTTGTATCTTCTATGTTATATGGATACCACATTTTGCACATATAGCTGACTGTCTTTATGATTTATTAAGGAAGAAAAGAAAATTTTTATGGACTGAAAAACATACTCAAGCAATGCGTAGATTAAAGAAGTTGCTTCAAGAAGCTCCAATCCTTAAACGAGTAAACTATACGAATAATAAGCCCATTATTTTGACTGTTGATACTAGTCCTATTGGAATTGGCTGGGTCATAAGTCAAGATGATGAAGAGGATAGAAGATATGCTATTAGATTTGGCGCTAAGATTTTGCATAATACTCAAAGAAATTATCCTCAAATTAAAAGGGAACTTTGGGGTTTAGTCACAGCTCTAAAGTCCGATAAAGAATATTTCATAGGAGCAAATGTGATTGTGGAGACAGATTGTTTACCGCTAATTGGAATGATCACAAACTGTTCTTCACCACATATTGCAATGCTTCGTTGGATTTCTTATATTAAATTTATAAATCCAGTTTTAATTCATATTTCAGGAAAATCTAACTCTGTTGCTGATATGCTCTCAAGAGCTAGGTATGATGAGAATGATGAAGCCAAAGTAGATACTAATATGATAAATTATGATTCCCAAGTTTATGTATATGAAAAATTTAATTCAAATGAATATGAAGGAGAGTGGCTAGAGATTGGAAAATATCTTAGTACTTTAGTTCGATCACCTTCATGGTCTTCAAATAGATTTAGAAATATTAGAAAAAGGGCATTTAACTTTTTCTTAAAAAATGGATTGCTTTGGAGACATGCAAGGGGGAAGATCAAAATGCCTCAAAGAGTACTAGGTACTAAGAATCTTCAGATGCAAGTTATGAAGAGCATGCATGATACTTTATGGGCCGGGCATAAAGGTTTTGTTGCCACTTATGAAAAAATTAGAGAATGTTACTGGTGGCCAGGTATTTATGTTAAGGTAAAAAATTATGTGGATTCTTGCGATGTATGTCAAATTTATTCATCAGTTAAGCATAGGGATCCACTACATCCTACGTATCCACCATGCATACACTATAAGTGGGTAGTAGACTTAGTCACTATGCCCAAAGGTATCGATAGAATGAGATACATAGTTCTTGCTCGTAAAGATCTTACTAATCATGTGGAAGGCCGAGCTCTTAGATCAAAAACTACTTTCAATGTATGCAAATTTCTTTTAGAAGATGTGATTTCGAGATTTGGGTACATTGAGAAAATAGTAGCCGATAGGGGCGAATTAGATGCGCAAGAGGCTAGGGAATTCTTTGCTAGGCATGGAATTCGTTTAGCTCTTACGACTGCATATAACCCTGAGGCTAATGGAAAAATAGAAAGAGGGCATTCCCCTATCATAAAAGCGATTTCTAAAGCTTGCAAAGGAGAATTGAAGAATTGGCCAAAATTTTTGCCATTCGCTTTGTGGGCTGATAGAATGACCTGTACGAGAACGACAGGGTTTATGCCGGCAGAACTTATGTACTGCCAAAAACCAATTTTTCCAGTAAATACCCAAATTCTTACTTGGACTATGCTTCCTTGGAAAGATAATCTATCTACTGAAGACTTGTTAGCTCTAAGGATTCAACAACTAGAGCAAGGGAATGAGAGATTGAAAGACGCTATAGAAAAATTAAAAATTTCTCGACTTAAAAATAAACAGTATTTTGATAAATCACATAGGTTAAGGCCAAAGCCAATAAAAATTGATGATTGGGTATTGATATATGATAGCACATTTGATATACAGTATGATGCCCATAGAAAATTAAAAAAGCGTTGGTTTGGACATTATGTGGTGGTCAAAATTTATGAAAATGGAACGTATGCCTTAAGAGAGTTAGATGGAACTCCGCTTAAAAATTTAATTGCAGGTAAAAGAATTAAAATATTTAAACAAAGAAATAAAGAATTTTATGATATAGTATATGATGAAGGAAATGAAGAATGATTGTTTTTTTTATGTTTAAATTTTCTTTTAACTACGTTTTTTATTTATTTCTTTTACATGTATGAAAATACAAAATTATTTATAAAAATTAATTTTTCTTGAAAGTCTTTACATTGTTGCTTGATAGCAGGAGTTGAAAATGTTTATGTTTTAAAACCAATTAATTAAAGACTGATTGATGAGAAAGATGAAGTGCAGGAGATTGAAGATAATTCATGCAGTTTACAAATTCCAGCAATAAAAGCGATATATTCAGATGAAAGGCGATGCTAAAGATGAATCAATATAGATCAGGTGAAATAGTTCTAACTCTGATTAGTGTTTTAAGTTTTGTTTTTCCCTGCATTATCATAAATAGAAATGTACATTCTTCAGATAGGTTAAGAAACCTCTTAAAATTATGAAAAGTAGAATTTACACTGAAGTAGGGATGTGCTTGAAGTGTAGATAGGGATTAGAGACCTATGGCTGTCATATGAATAGTTGAAGGAACCCTTAACTTGCAACTCCTAGTAGAAGTAGACGTGTTTTATATAGGTAAGCTTCCTTAAATCTGACCCATTTAGCAAAAGAGATCCTAATTCCTACTTTAGCTTACCTCTAGATCCTTTGCTCTGATTAGGGGTTAAGCCTTTCCCCTTCATCAAAAAAAAGTTGCGAAGAAAAATTGAAAGCAGTACATTAATGGTTGCTGCATATGAAAAGAGGAAAAATGACAAAAAAGAAAAATTATGATAAAAAAATGAGATAAAAGAAAAATCAAATAAATCAGTTGTGGTCTCGAAATCACTTCTGATTTGAAAAGCGGGCTATATAAGGCGGATGTATGCTAGAGGGGAGTTAGTTTTTTGTATCTTAATGGCAAATGGTTAGGAGATGAGGGTAGAAGGCCTATATAACATATGCTTTACTTATGAACAGAGTTAATAGAAGAGTTAGTACGAACACTATTTGAATGACTTCTATAGTTTCTTTCTAAAACCTGTTTCCAATTCATGCATAGAACGAAAAGGTTTAAATTCAAGTTTACATAATTTTATAAGTTTTCTTTGCTATTTGAAGATGTACTAATGATAGAAGCATTTATATATACAGACAATTTGCATTTGAGCCATGAATAAATTTCAAAACAATTTGATATTGCTTTCTATGATCTGTAGGTTGGCCCATCGAGGACGATGTGCAGGTTTGGCCGGGGCGAATGTCGGAAAGATTTCAACCTTTCCGTTGATGACCAGAAAAAAATAAAAAAAATGTTTATTGGTCAATTCTAATCTGATTATAACAATGATTTTGTTAGGAACTAATCTTTTGTTAAGTATTTGCAGGATCAAGTGGATGAAGAAAACAAAAGTTTGAACTACGGTTTACCCTAAACTGCTTAAATAATATGTGTTTAGGCCATAGAAACATTGATTTATGGGTTTAAGACCCTAGGTTTACATTTATTTATATGTATTTAAGTTAGTAGCATTAATTCCTGGTTAAAGTTAGGGTTTAACTAGGTATTCAATTGATTTTCAAAGGGTTCTAATGGGTTTCTTATGGGTTTCAAATAGGTTTTCAAGGGTTTTATTGAATTTTAAGGGTTAAAATCATAGGTATTTAATTAAACTAATGTTTAAAAAGAGTATTTATGTATTAAAAATTAAAATATGATTTATTTAATTAATTTAATCATGTGTGTAAATTTAAATATTAAGGTTCTAATTAATTAAATTCTTATCCTAAGCTTAAATTAAAAGAATTATTTAATTATCAAAATTTAGGATAATTCAATTAAAAAGAAAATTAAGTGGATAAATAATGAATGGTGTATGTGAGTGGTGAATAAAGTGTGGTGAGAGTTGAGTGTGTAAAAAAAGTGGTTAAAGTAGGCGGTTGAAAGAGTGGTAATTATGAGTGCAAGTTAAAAGAATGGTTTGAATAGATTATGCATTTAAAGTAGTTAAAGGTAAATGAAAAGAGTGGTGATTAAATGTGGGTAAAGGGATGGATGAGGACAAAAAGTAGAATGCAAAAGAGTGGCAATCTCATAACTTCTATGTGTAAAAATATGTGGACTTTGCTCCATATTTTCCTAATGTTTTGTTTACAGGTACTCTTCTCCTTTCATCCTTCATCGTGTTTTTTTTTTCTCTCTCCTCTATAGTTATTATGGGGAAAGAAAGAATCACAGATGCTGCTAATTTTGTGCTATAAGGTTATGAGAGATTGAGAGGGTTTGTTTTAATTTCTTCTTCTCCTTTTTATGAACTTCTGTCGAACTCTTCTGATAGTGGCAACACATCAACACTAGAGAGAGATAGGAAAAGTCATCATTTCCCCTCTCAGGCAGCTACTTAACGGGAATCTCGTGACTCCTTGGGATTCCAGTACAAACATATTTCCTGAATCCTTCCCCATCCTGTCATCGCCTCCTGCACAAGGTGCCTCGCATGCCAAGATCGTGACGAGACATCTTATTCAGTGCAGCCATGAGTCGAACTGATCAGCAGCGAACTATTTCGACCTCTGACGGAGCCATGGATTCCTCTCCTCTGCTGAACAACACAGAGGAGCCTTCAGCTGGCACTGCTCCCTCTGCTTCAAGAGTATCATCCAGGCGAGGAAGGCTTTCTAGGATATTCCAGATCATTATAGGGGGCGGTACTCGAAGGATCATGAGAGAACCATCAGTGCTTGTCAGGGAGGCAGCGGCAGAGCAACTCGAAAAGAGGCAGACTGATTGGTCTTACTCAAGGCCTATTGTAGTTTTAGACTTCCTTTGGAACGTGGCTTTTATTAATGTTACTGTTGTTGTGCTCATTCTCAGCAGAGCTGAGAAGCCAATCAATCCTCTTCGGTTATGGATTGGAGTGTATGCTGCTCAATGCTGCATCCACATGGTATGTGTTTGGGTTGAATATTGTCAGCGTCGCCAGCGTTATAGAAGACAACGTGGTACAGGTAGTTCATTGCGAGAGACCTCCATTTCCACCTCAAATGGATCCCACTCTAATCAGGGTCTCGACCAAATATTTGAACAAATTTCATCATCTGATTTAAGCGCCTTCAAAAGGCTTGAGTCAGCAAACACATCATTTTCATTTATCTGGTGGCCTGTTGGCGGCTGCTGCAGAGGGAAGCGCGGGTGATTTTGCATTGAAGAAGAGACTTTGAGAGGTGAATTGGCGGAGGCAGGCGGAGGTTGTCCCCACCATCGTGTCATTTCATCATCTGCGTATATTGGCGGAGGATGTCGTAGGCTCTACTGCGCTGCTCCTCTGTCATAAAGGAAACCAGTAGACTAAATACTTTGGAGGCCATGCGTTTGTAATTTGGTGTCTTTTGCTCGTTCCAACGAAGGTGCGTCTCACCATGGCAACTGATCTACGGTTCGTCTATTACTGCTATCATTGTGAAAGGACGGTGCAACTGATAAAGTCCAGGCACCTTGATCTGTGCTGATTGCCATGGCGATTTCATTGAGAAGCGTCCGGATGGGGCCGGAATTTGAGGAATCTGCCAGTTCAGAGTACTCACTCAATGAAACGGATTATATGGGGCCTGGATTTGGTCAGCTGCTGGAGGATATGTCAAGTTTCCTATCACGCATGCAGGATGCTCCTATTGCTGCCCCTGCCTTTGATATCAACAACGAAGATGCCCAAAGATTTTAAGGATTGGTATGGATGGGCGTGGCTTGAACCCCATACTTCTTCTTCAAGGTCGTATATAGAATCTGCTCAGTTTACGCAGGGGGGATACTGTGGCCCCAATGACAGGGGGCACCCAAGATTACCTGGAATAATTGGAGATTTCTTCATAGGGCCTGGGCTTGCGCATCTTATACAGCAGTTAGGCAAGGATGATCCGAACAAGTATGGGACTCTTCCTGCTTCCAAGGCTGTAGTCGATGCTTTGCCTACTATCACCATAGCCAGGGAGCACCTGAGCACAGAAGCTTCTCAATGTGCAGTGTGCAGAAAGAGAAAGAGTGTTGATTGGGGAAGAGTCTGAAAGAGAGATAGAAATATAGTTAGGAAAGCATAGTTGTAGATTAATATTAAACTAATTATTAGAATTAAGTTATTTCAATTATTATTTAGTAACTACTATTTGGTTGTTTTTACAAGCATTCTATAGATGTATGCATGTTAGAGTAAAATCTAAATGTATTAAAGTGAGTTAGTGTGCATGTATCTATCTCATTGCGTATGGAAAGTATGAATGTATAATTATTACATGATGTTAGAAGCACATGATGTTAGAAGCATAAGAATAAGTGTCCATGAATGTATATTTAAACATGGAAAAGAAATGCATGAAGATGCATATTAGCATGCAAGAGCATGTGTATGAATGATTACTGTGTTAGCATACATGAATAAATGTGTGTTACCATATTTATGAAAGTATATTAGTATGTATAAGATTATATGTTAACATATGCATGTAAAGTTAGCATGAGTGTGTGTTATTATGCATGTGTATGTAAAATGATAAGTAACTAATGTCTTTCAAGGTTCTTATTGATTTTGTAATAGTACTAATGTTCCTAATGTTTTGTTTACAGACATTGAAGTAACGAATATTGAAAGAAGCAGATTGAAGAAAAATATCCAGCCATTTCATGATCAGAGAATAGGAGCTGCTCATTCACAGCTTCACCTCATTATCTTTGTATCGAATTCCCTAGGATTCATTATCTTGTTAGCAAAATTTATCATATAGAAAGATTTAGCATTTGAATAACTATTGTTGAAAATTATTCTTAGGACATTGATCAATTTAGTTTTTATTTGCCATCTTCATTGTCGATGTTCATAGAGTATTATGTGTATCCAAAAGTATTGCACCTTGATTGACTTTGAAATATTTTGATTCCTTTCAGAAAGTAGGTAATTAAAATTGTTTCCATCACTTAGTTTTCGTATCTTTCGCACGTTTAATTCTTAGAATTTCTTTTACCTTAGACGAAAGCAAAATATACCTAAAACACCTACAATTGTCTCATACACCCTGCGTGTGCCGAGGGATTTAATGGCTGACTGATCCACCAGCCTTATGTCCGCAATTTCCCGATAGCGTTTGCCATATGGTCACCACCGCAAGTATAGCACCTCTTTACTGGGGCAAATCTAGGAATTTTTTTACTAGAGACACCTAGTTTTTGAGCTACTTTTTCCGCAAGTTCCTCAACTGATGTGGATTGTGATGAAGAGAGGCTAGAGGTACTATCTGAATCTTTGTAGATTTTGGATAGCTCTAACTCCTCCCCTAGGTTATCCTCAATATCGATGCACATGCGTACACATTCTTCTATAGTCCGGGGGTCCTTCAAGTACACATGATCTCAATTTGGTACTTAGCAATCCATCCAAGAATAAAGCCACTTGCTTAGCGGCCGTGGGTAACTCAGGACCAGGACATCGCTCAAGATATTGCCTAAATCTTCTTCTTGCAAGTCTCACAGTCTCTTGTAGGGTCTGCTTGAAGCTGTATATCAATGAGGAAGTATTATGCCTTTGCCACTTTTAGAGAATTCGATAATGAATGCCTCTAAAAGTTGATCTATGCTTCTAAACTGCCTCTCGTTTAGTGGCTGAAACCATGTCAGGGCAGTGTTCCTAAGGGTTAAACCAAAGGCATTGTACTGCGTGAACAGGTCTTCAACTTGTTCAGCTCTCAAGACTTGCTTAAACTCAGCTACATGATCGTAGGGGTCTCCAGTGCCATCGAAGTAGTTTTTCATGGACTTAACTAGCTGAGTCGGTCTCAAGGTCCTCGTGTGCTCTCTCGGCCTTGGCAAAGGAAAATCATCGGCATTTCTTCGGTTCCCTGGGGCTCTATGTCCCTCAGGTTCCCCTCTATTCGTTTCCGTTCTCGTTCTTTCTCTTCCCCAAGAGTTGGCAAAGCTTACCTCAGGTCTCTCTCGACTCCTTTCTCTTTGAGTCCCATGAGCTTGAGATGTTCCAGCTCCTTGGCGACCAAAGGACACATTCGATCTTGGTTGGGGGAAAATAAATTCTCCTTTCCAAGTGTAAGCATGCCTATCATTTTCTGTAACCCCAAAGATCCTCTCTGAAGAGTGATCTAAGTAGGTCACTCTTCCTGGAATATCAGGATCTTTGAACTCATATCTCATGATTGTTCCTACCTCACTCGGCTGACTAGGTCTATACCTCCAAAAGGCTTCATCCGTCTCTCGGTTCAAGAGAAGATCTATGCTCTTATTATCTTGGGGAATCCACTCTGGTGTGATAATCCTTGTGAGAACAGATTTGCCTCGGGGGGTTCTAGGTTCTTCGCCCATGTTTCCTTGCTCTAGGTCACCTAGGTCCGTTTCCGGGACCACATTCCCAAATTCATCTGTCCTTTCGGGATGACTGGTGACTACATATATTGTCCCTTCCTTGTCCAAGTATGCTCCATTTTCAAACTTGACAGCTGGGCGCTCTAGTCCAATGGATTGGTCAGGGTTTTTAATCTGGACCACAGATCTTCCTAGGCCGTCCTCATAGATGCTAGCACCTAATCGGTTGGTCCTAAGGTACTCGAGTTGCATCTTGTAAGGGCCTTCCAGCCTATGTAAATATGGCACCCCAGAACTTCCTGTCGGTCTCTCCATACCGTGGGACATCTCAGACTCGCTAGTCTTAGAACTAGGGTAATAGGAATGATGGCTCAACTGCTGGGCCCAAGACCTAGCAGTATGATTGACACTAGCCTCTGAAGATCTAAGACTTTGTCTGTCTCTCCCTAGGTGTCTACCTGACCTAAGGTTCATATGCCCTTTGTACGTTGCTGATTCTTTGGTACCAGACACTTGTTCCTTTTAAGTTCCTTTGGATGTGTTTTCTTGTTTTTAATTAAGCGTCGTCAGGAGCACTTTAGTGTGTCGTACTTGATGTTCTGCGTCCGCTTAGTTCAAGTTCTTTTCCTTTAAGTTATCCCTTGACTGCAATTTAGCCTATCCTTGCACTTGAGAAATTAAAGACTCTTCAAACTTGGGTGTTCCTATCGTACCCCTAGTCAATCAGGACAACTACTCGCACTTAGCCTATGCTAAGAATGGACTGAGGGGGTTAAGAGATGTTCCAACCTCAAGCCGCTCCTCTTGGTGATGCTGGTCTACCCAGGAAGCACGTTCCCAAGCTTGTTCGCTGTGGCACTTACTTTGCTTTCTCCAAAAGTTCTCGATGATCCTGTAAGAACCTCAAGTTTAGCTTCAATTTGATCCTTCAATTGACAGACAATTTATTTCAGACACTTTTTAATGCCCCTTGTTCCCCCCTTTTGTATTGCTAAAAAAAATTTCCTCTAGAGCTCCCTTGGTGTACCTACCCCTCAGTGTGTCAACTTCAAAATATCATATCTAAAAATCAATTCTTATAAAAAACAGTTGAGGGCGTGTAGTATATGCCACAAGCTTTCCGACAAGCCCTAGAGATCAAAAAATGGATTTCGTATGAAAAAGTTATGATCGTTCAGGGTTTAGGGGGTTAAACAGACAAACAGAACCTTTCAGGAGTTTTTAATGCATTTTTCTAAGGCCTTTGCAAGTGAGTGAGTATTTGAGAGTGCAAATGTGCCCAAAATTTGGCCTAAATTTCCAAAAAATTTACCCCTTAATTTTTGCCGAAAATGTCTGTCTATCGCGATAGATGGTGTCTGTCGCGATAGACACAAACTGTCGTGGGGGGCTGTCTGTCGCAATAGACAGTGTCTGTCGCGATAGACGGTGT
This sequence comes from Ceratopteris richardii, assembly GCA_020310875.1. Taxonomy (NCBI): domain Eukaryota; kingdom Viridiplantae; phylum Streptophyta; class Polypodiopsida; order Polypodiales; family Pteridaceae; genus Ceratopteris; species Ceratopteris richardii. The sequence goes on from CM035420.1 coordinate 64,385,256, forward strand.
CTGTCGCGATAGATGGGTCTGTCGCGATAGACGGTGTCTGTCGCGATAGACGGTGTCTGTCGCGATAGATGGGTCTATCGCGATAGACGGTGTCTGTCGCGATAGAGTGGTCTGTCGCGATAGACGGTGTCTGTCGCGATAGAGTGGTCTGTCGCGATAGACGGTGTCTGTCGCAATAGACGGTGTCTGTCGCGATAGACGGTGTCTGTCGCGATAGACGGTGTCTGTCGCGATAGATGGGTCTGTCGCGATAGACGGTGTCTATCGCGATAGATGGGTCTATCGCGATAGACGGTGTCTATCGCGATAGAGTGGTCTGTCGCGATAGACGGTGTCTGTCGCGATAGAGTGGTCTGTCGCGATAGAGTGGTCTGTCGCGATAGATGGTGTCTGTGGCGATAGAGTGGTCTGTCGCGATAGATGGTCTGTCGTGGTTTTGGTCTGTCGCGATAGACTGAATCTGTCATGGGTCTCTGTCTGTCGCGATAGACGGTGTCTGTCGCGATAGACGGTGTCTGTCGTCTGTCGTGATTTGGTCTGTCGCGATAGACGGTGTCTGTCGCGATAGACTGAAAAAACGCAAATTTTTGAGAAACTTCTAGTGATTTGGAGTGCTCTAATGGTGTAGGTTACCGTGCCAAACATGCATTCACAAAATATCAACTTTTTCTATCTGTCGCGACAGACAGAAGTCGTCGTCCCGGGACCTGTGCAGAGTCTGTCGTACCTGCGCAAACTGCTGGAGAAGGTGGTACAGCTAGTTCCTGTAGCAAGAGCTCAAAAAACACACAAAAACAGATAGCACGCAAGCTCTCTCTCGCTCTCTCTCACAAATGAAATGAGGAAAATGAGGCGGGGAGTGGATTATGAACAAAAACTGAAATTTTTGTGGAGATGGAGATGGAGGTGGGAGATGGTGGGGATGATGATGGTGATGATGGTGATGCAAAAGTAAGAAAAAAATGAAGAAAAATAAGGAAAAGAAAGGGTATTACCTATAACTCCAATGTCTCAACTCGACGTCTTACCATCACACGCTCGTCCTCGAAGCTCTCTCCCCGGCAACGGCGCGAAATTTGGTGTCACTCTAGCACACTGGTGAGTACCAACGTGAGAAGATTCACCTCATAATTGTCAATCCGTGGAGACGTGAGGACTAGTATGAAGACTATGAGCAAGTGAAGGCACAAGTGTGTGAGTGAGAAGCACACAAGCATGCACACACATACACACACACGCGCACACAAGGCAAGAACAAGGAGAGGAACAATGGAGTTCTTTGCATTAGTAAAAAAGTCTCTTACATAAGCTCAATTCACAAATAATCTAACCTCAAAAATGAGCTCTCTAGCTCTTTTTATAGTTTTCTAACTACCTTTGGTCTTGTCCAGACCTAGTGTCCGGCCTAGTTAAAAATTAGGTTCTAGAGCCTATTTGAGGGCCCAAACGAAGTCTAAAAATTATGAAAATTGATATGTGGCTAATTCTACTACTCCTCAAGCTCGAGGACTCCTCGGCTTGAACAAAATGGAGCCTATTCTACCAAAAACGGAATTTACAATGTTTGTGTAGTGATTAAAGTCACTTGAGTTGTGAATGGTCCTTGGAAAAAATGATTGGGCCTTGTTGTCGTATTGTGCATGACTGCTCCGTTGTGCTAGTATGCTCTTCATCTGACTTGTATGCCAACAGGGCCCAAAGGAAGGAAGCCGTGTCTGAAGAAAGTAGATGCCATTCAACATATGAAAGAGATCTGCTCCTCGATTACTAAGGTGATGAGATTTCTTGGGGCATGTGTTTTCTACGTTGTGTGGATCCCTCATTTTTCCCATGTTGTAGACACACTCTATCAATTGCTTAGGAAAGGGCAAAGATTTCAATGGAAAGAAATCCATACTCACGTTGTAAGGAAATTAAAGAAGGCACTTGCAGAAGCACCATTTCTTAGAAAAGCCTCTTACAGTGACAATAAAAAAATTTACATGACCATAGGTACGAGTCCGACAGGTATAGGCTTGCCAATTGGCAAAGAGGATAATGAGGGAAAAAGATATGCGATTTGTTTTGGAGCTAAAGTTTTAAATGTTCGCTAGAGAGGTTACCCTCAGATTAAGCGAGAACTTTGGGGAATAGTGACTGCACTAAAGATGATAAAGAAGATTTGATTGGGGAAAATGTGGTAGTGGAAACTGACTACTTACCATTGTTGGAAATGATCGTAAACTGTTCCAGTGCAGACATTGCTATGTTAAGATGGATAGCATACATTAAGTCGCTAAATCCTGAGTTTGTTCATATAGCTAGGAGGAACAATGTGGTAGCTGATATGCTATCACGAGCTCTATATGAAAATGAAGATTCCATGATTTCTAATGATGAAGAGATGGGTCTTGACTTTTATGCTTCATATGTACATACTTCAAGCCTAGATGAAGCATCTATTGGGCTAAATAGGGAAGACCCCACTTATCAGATTAAAACGCTTGGGACTGGTATTGAGTCTTCAAGAGAAGATACTCAAAGAGCTTAGGAAGTGGGAAAGAAAATAGAAGGACAAAAGAGAAACCTTATGATGTTCAAATAAGGATAATACAAAGATTCAATGAAGAGGAATATGAAAATGAGTGGAAGGAAATCGGAAGATATTTAAGCATGAAGTCTCCTGATCCTAGTTGGAACAAAGAAAGATTTCGTACCATTCGATGAAAGTCAAGCAATTACTTCCTAAAAGATGGATTACTTTGGAAGCAAAATATTGGAATGGGTAAGATACCCCAACGAGTTGTAGGTTGCAATGAAACGAGAGGCAAGATTATGCGTGAAATGCATAGCTCACTATGGGCCGGACATAAGGGCTTTCAAGCAAATTACAAAAAGATAAGGGAAAGATGTCCAAAGAGCCACTTGTAAATCTTGCCAAGTATACTGCAATGTTAGACACAGAGATGAGTTGCATCCGACATATGCTCTTAATATCCACTATAAGTGGGTTGTTGACCTAGTTACAATGCCATTAGGGGTGCAACAGATGAGGTATATTGTGTTGGCAAGGGATTTAACAAATCATGTTGAAGGAAGAGCTCTGAGGAAGAAAACTACGAGTAATGTATGCAAGTTTCTACTAGAAGACATGTTTAGTAGATTTGGCTATGTCAAGAAAATAGTTGTTGACAGAGGTGAGCTTGATGCTCAAGAAGCCAAAGATTTCTTTGAAAAATATGGAATTCGACTATCGCTCACCACTACTTACAATCCTGAAGCCAACGGGAAAATTGAGACGTGGACATCCTCTGATTATTAAAGCTTTGGCTAATGCTTGTGAGGGAAAGATAAGGAACTGGCCAAATTACCTTCCCTTTGCACTTTGGGCAGACAGGATGACATGCACTAGGACTACTGGATATATGCCAACAGAACTAATGTATTGTTAGAAACCTATTTTGCCGATGGAGTCACATGCTTTAGCGTGGACTTCCTTGCCTTCAGAAGATGACATGTCTAGAGAAGATCTTCTAGCAGTGCGGATTCTTCAACTAGAGAGAGGAATAAATCTGGTAGAAGAAGCTTCATTTAAGCTCAAAACATCTAGAGAGAGAAATAAGGTTGCATTTGATAAGTCCCACAAGTTAAGACCTAAAAATTTGAATGAAGGAGACTGGGTACTTGTCTATGATAGCTCATTGGATACACAATATGAAGCTCGAAGAATACTGGTAGAAAGATGGTTTGGTCCCTATGTAATATGTACGTATTTGACAATGGAACATACTCACTCAGGGAATTGGATAGGACTAAATTAAAGGAATTGATCGTTGGGAAAAGAGTTAAGCTCTTTAAAAGAAGAGAGAATGAGGATTATGAGACAATGATAAATGAAGACGGAGAAGAGGAAAGTGGAGAAGAGGAAAATGAAGATATCGGTAAAGAAAGTTATTAAAATGAATTATATCATAAGATAATGTACGTACCTAAATGTATATATGTACATATATATGTATATATTTAAACATATAAATAAATAACAAGAAATGAATCGATCTGGATGTAATAAATAAAAAAAGTAACAAATAAAATAAATGTATGTGTTTTACTTATTCATGACCCTCTATTAAGTTTAAATCTTGTTCCTCGCAGGGTAGTGATGGAGATTTGTGATCAGATTGTTAGTAGGAAATCTTTTAGGATTGATTGGATTGTTTGACTATCTTAGGTTCTAGAATGCACAGTGAAGATTCAAATGATACATCCATTCGAGAGGGTAGCATTCCTGATAGATATAGAAAGACATCAAGGAGTGTACCTAAAGGAAGAACCTTAGATAATTCTTTCATATCAACTTACTTGCTCCCTACGCCCGAAAATGATGAAAGAGTTCCTGCTGAGGAGTTTGTTAAAGATGATATTACTAATGAGACTTTGATCTCATCATCAAATGAAGGGAGTGTGTTCAGGTATCAAGCGGCAACCATATGGAGAAAATGACACTTCAGTGGATCATGAACCATACTACATGACGGTGGACCCAAGAGAACTTTTTCTTTATAGTCACGAATTAGCAGAATATGCAGAGACTTTACGACAATTTGCTTTGTTCCATAGGGAATGTGAAGGGGGGAAGCCATCTCAAAGATAAATTAAAAAGTTGTGCTAAAACTATGCGCAAATACTGTTCCTTTTGAAAATCAAGTTGGGCTTTTTTTTATAGGAAGAAAAAAACTAGGAAGATCTTCGGAAGTCAGCTAGGAGTCAATTACCAATGTACGTAAATAAAACCAGGTAATATTTTTCTTTTGAGTGACTATTTGTATATAAATTCTTGTGAAATAATCTTTTGTTTTATGCAGGATGAACAAGTTAGAGATGTTTAAAGAAAGGGTGATTGAAGACGACAAGCTCAAGTGGCTTCTGATTTGATGTTATTATTTAAATCTCCTTTCTTCCTCTTGTATATATGTGTATGTATGTATATATGTCCATATGAAAAGACTACATGGGTTGGACATATGATACGTAAAAGAATGCATAAATAAGAAAATTAAGTAGACCAAAAATCTCATACCACTAATAAGATTACATGTGATGTATAAGGACTATGATTATATGAGTAAGATTAGAAGATGGACTAGAACTTTCGGGAACAAGGCCTACGAAGGTGAAAGGAAGACCTAAACTAAGTATTTGTATATACTAGTGTTTATGAGTACTTGATGAGTGAAACACTTTGACTTCTGCTCTTGATCTCTCATCTGATATGATCTTCAGATAGATTATGTCTTGAGAAAAGAATTCTTATACCTACCAACTATATCCGTGTATGTGTATGTGCTATTGGGCACTGTGATGAGCTAATAGGCAAGTGGGTCTACCGTGATTAGGTGATCAGGGCCACGAGCTGATGCTAGTTGTGTCGTATGGCGTCACCTACATGTTGTTATGCGCTCATACGGGTTGAGAGGTAGGTGGAGTCACTCTGACCGGGTGGTCAGAGCACGAGCTGACGTTGATTTCGTATGAGGTTGACATTGTGCATCGTGCACTATGTCAGGCCGCTAGATGGTTGGGCTAAACGTGTTGGGTGGTCAGGTCCACAAGTCGCATCCAATTTTGGATAGGCCGATATGTGTGGATAAATAAATAAAGATAAAAACAAAAATATGAAGGTTGAATTGGGACAAATAATTAAAATAAAGAAAAACATAATAAAAGTAAGAGAAAAATAAGAGAAGTTTTGATGGGGGTTCGAATGATGGGAGACCAATAGGGAAGCCAGAAGCGAGTTTCATAAATCAAGTTAGTGAAGACTGGTATATGCAAATGCTTCGGATAGGCTACTAGATCTAACCGGGTCGAGTTAACGAGAGAGCTAAGAAGTTTTCAATTTACCCATGTGATTTTTAGTCTAAATGCATTAGTGTATTTTGATATGTTGTATGGGATGCTTTTGTCTACCTTCTTCACTTGATTTATGCCAAAATTAATGCATATCAGATTTCATGCATCCAATTAAATTTTTCTTTCCATGACTACTTGATGCTCGTTTGTGTCTATTGGTATGTATGCAGGTTGGTTGGCACATCCGGTGGATGCACACATTCAAAGGGGGTGGATGTTGGCATGATTTGGATTCAAGCCTTGGACATCAAATTGCAAACACCAACTCAAAGATTTGATAAAATGATTCTTATGAGTGAGTCGGTGGAGATGGATACCATCAACATATCTTCTAACGGTGAAATCCATCTTTGTTTGAAGATATAATTGCATAAGAATGATTGATGTATTGCATTCCCATTTCTTTGCGGATGAATAACATTAAATTGGTTGTTTGTTTGCATAAAGATTAAGAGTATCAAGAGAGCAATTATGTAGATTATTGATGTGAATTGGATACGCATCTGAGAGCATTAATGGTATATGTTCGTTTATGTATTTGTTTATGTATGCGTCAAGGTGCATTTGTACTTACGAAAATGTATGTGTATACGTTGCTTGAATGTGGATTTGTTTTTTTTTTATTATGAAATCTTATATATATGAAATCAGTCTACATAAAGAAAGCATGTGAATTTTTAATAGATATAGAAAGAGTTGTACGTGGTATTTTTTGGAGGACAGCAGCCAAAATGCAGCGGCAGAGAGAGAGATAATAGGGAGAGAAAAAGAAAACATCGAGGAATCGCAGATAAAAGTTTTACTACATAGAAAAGGCCTGTTTTTTTGTTTGGACTGTGCTATGCAGTCGACAATATAGTCTGATCTCTGGAATAGGAGAACTACTCTGACATAGGGAGAGGTCGAGAAAACCAACGCTCTGTGCAAAGGTGCTGTAGGGGAATACTAGCACTTTCAAGTCAGAGGACACGCACTTTGCAAAAGGGACGGGGTGAAGAAGGAAACATTGCAGGCTAGGAACAGAACGGAAGTGGACTATTTCAAACATCACAGTCCATATGCAAGAAGAGGCAGAAGGTTGCATTCATGTAGGGGGGGTGTAAAGAATAAAAGAAATGGTGATGCTATGATAGCTTTGACGAAGGAAGTCAGATTGTGCAGAATGTGGATGATAGAAGCAAAAAGAGAACTTTAGCGCAGCTTTGATAGCCTTCTTCTCACAGCTTCTTTGGGGATGGAAAAAGGGCCACTCTGGCAGCCACCGAAGAGAGTTGAGGAAAGGAAAAGAGACGGTTCTGTGTGCAATGGTTAAGAGCTAAAGAGGAGAGCTGGTTCGGTAAGTGCTTAAGTTCATAGAGATAACAAAATTCTAAATATTCTGAACTAAGCTCTTGGTAATGCACTGTTAATTAGCACCTTGAGATACGAGCTCTATAACTGTTATGAAGAAATATATAGTGAACAATATAAGATTTTGATCCTCTATTTGTTTTGCGCCGCTGTTTTGCTTTGAATGGGCTATGAGTATTTGAAGTCATATCAGTCTAGAGTTTTAATGAAAGTTGCTACTGCATCGCGTTTGCCCAAAATTGTGTGTCACTATGCATTGGTTTCTCATTTGGTAAACAACTATGGAGTTTGACAAGAGAATTTCGAGGAGCCAGAATGATAATTTTCCTGCTTTGAGTGATGTATATTTCCTAAATATGAACATCCTTGCTGGGTATTCACAATGGGCAAACCATTACTGATGTGCATTTAGGAAGGATCTGTCATCTCAACAGTGTCTATTACCTATGTACGAATTTCTCTGAAGACTCAAGAGCTTTATGCAATAGTTTTTGTCGCATATTAATTGGACATATTTGCATACTTTATATCATGAAACCCGATATCGTGTTTTCAAAGTTTTGCGAAATATCCAGTTGTGTTGCTGTTAACACATGATATCATGTATCATGCTTGCACTTTCAAGCAACGTCTGAATATCTGTGGAGTCCTCACTTGAACAGACTACTGAACTAGAACTTTAATGTAAGCTGTTTGTCTCTGAAACAATTCCTTAAGGTACTTTCGTCCTAAAAAGAGAAACATTGTAGTGGTAGATTACTCTTAAACGAGGCAAAAATTGTATCCAGAGTTGTTTCGGTCCTTGTCTGGTGTCTTCAGCGCATTGGGAAATGTGCAACTTAAGTTTGTCTTCATATTGATTTTAATCCTGAACAACCATGGAACTGTAACATAATCAAATGCTTCCTCTGTTCTAATGCACAGACTTTTGAATTAGATGCAAGGAGTTAGGCGTAGTTCATTTGGTGTAAAGAAGAAAAATAGGGAACAACTGAATTTATGTAAGGCGAACTCATGTTTCTTTTACCCATTTGGAGATGAAACGAAGCACTGAAGCTTAAACCCGAATAAAGAATAGAGCAAATGAGCATGCACACAATATATAATGGTATTGGATTAGGACTCTCGATAAGAAGCACGAAAAATAAAATAAAATTGTTTTGATAATATTCATCACCATGGAGACTACAGCATAAAATTACTTCCTAGCACTTGAATACATGTCGTTATATACAATATTGCGGATAGATGCATAAAAATAAAAAGGGGGAAATTAACCAATATTGAAATAAAAACGATCTTTAGGACGACATTAAACACTAGCTTCATTTCCTTGGGATTCCAAGGAAGAGGTTTTCTTCATAAAGCACTCAGTCTAGAGATTGACACTTAGAGAGAGAGAAGTCATGTTCATCAAAGAGCATTCACCTTCCTAAACTTGGAGAAATCTCGGAAATATTTAGGATTTCATTATTAGTACGTCCTCCTTTCTACGAAACAACACAACAGCGCGCACAGAGTACCTCCTTTCGTGACCTTGAGGAACTCATGAGCTCCTTCTGTGAATGAACATACGCTGTGTACCAAGTCTTGCACCTCTGAATGTATGCTGTCGACGAATAAAATGCACGAATGCTAAGCAAATGATTGTTGCTTGTATACATGAAATATTGAACACTTGAATACATCTAAGTTTATTGGTGACATTGATTTTTTTTGGGGAAAATCTTTCTCATTTGGACATGGCCCAATTTCATGTATACACTAGTATAGGAGAACGTAGCTAATCTAATGTTAAATATAAGTATAAAAGATGCTTGGGATGATTCCATAGGAGTTTCTCATGAGATATCCTAAGTAGGATGGCACCGCAAAATGGTTCAAGAGTCTCGTGATACGAATCTCTCATTTGGCTACATCAAAGAGAATGCTCGAAATAGAATGAGTAATTAAACTTAAGTTCAATCAAATTTTACTTTCACCAAGGGAAATGTTGCAAAGTACTGAAAGAGATCATGAAACTTTAAAAATTTACTTAGTCTTTGAAGACTTTACAAATTAGTATAATGCTTCATCCATTCACGATATTTGTATCTCAAGATGACCATGGAGACAAGTTTTCTTTAGGATATGCAGTATTTCTAAATGGAGGAACTTAAAAACATTTTAAGATACATACATTAAATGGAATGATGTACCTTTAGAATTTCCTCAAAATTCATACGCTTGAATAGCGTTGATCCTACTACACCTCTTTTGAAACAAATAAACATGATCTTACATTTTTGGGGAACATGAGAATCCATCAATTTTACTTTTAACAACTCCTCTAAAGGGAGATGACACTCCACTTTAGTGTTCCTCAAAGCATTAGAGTTTCTAAGGACAATAGAGTCGTTATCTCTACCCAACATTGAAGATACTCTCATGTGGGTTGACTTAGGCTCCCATTGTCTCATTAATTGAGGAAATTCATGAAATAAATTGGACGCAAAGTATAGTCCCTATGCTCATTGGTGGTCAAAATAACCTCCTATAGAGATGGAATGCCTTGGGGAAAGTTTTCCCATAAATCCTCTATCTTGTGGATGGGTGGGGAATTCCTTTTTTTCTCTTCATGCATTTCTTGCAAGAAATCTTGAGAGTGCTTATTAATGGATGGATGTATTCCAAAAATAGATAGCTTTGGCCCATTTCTTTTCATGCATTGCTTGGAAGAACTCTTGAGAGTACTTATTAATGGATGGACGTATTCCAAAAATTAATAGATTTGTGAAGACATGCTTCCTTAAGAGTAAAAAAATATATCCTATTGTGGAGGGAAGGAGCCTTTTCTGGTGCTATAGCCTCTTTCATAGCTGCCAATTTCTCTAATCATCCTAATATGCCTTTTAAAACAAGTTCTAGTTTGATGGAGCTAGAAAGGTTGAAGGGCTCGTGCACCTTAAATATAGTGTGAGCTAATACTACCATCTTTACAAATATCTTAGTTATTTAAACATTTAAATATCCCAAAGGATAGAACTTTTCCAAGTTTTGTGCATTTATTCTTGCTTGAAGACAAGCTTGATAAACCTTGAAGATAATGTCGAAGCCATCAAAAGTAGGATCCACAAGTATTGATTCTAACCTTTGTGGAAATGAAATGAATGATCTAAGGTGAGGGGATGGAATAGGTGGAGGGAGTTTGATCTTGAGGGTGATTGAGATTTACGTTCCAGTATTTTTTTCTTTGGACTTTTCAATGTTTCCTTCTAACTCAGCAAGTCTTTTGGTCTATTTTCTCATGGATGTACCTCTAGTGTCTTTTCAAGTTCCCTCTCTCTTCTTATTTGATCCATCTAATTCATTAGAGCCTACTTCTATATCCTTTTTCTATATCTTTCGGTTGATTTCAAGCCCATGCTTGGATAACTTTTAGAATAATAGGGATTTCTTCTAGATCTTGCTTGTATCTACTTACTACACCTAGAATGTTCACTTGAGTGATTTTTGTGGCATTCGAGGATTCTTTGGACAACCTTGAACAAGGTATTCCTTGACACAATCAGGGAAATATTCTTTGATCATATTAGATCATGCTTGAACTAGAGGTTGGGGATGAGGACATTCATGAATAAAACCCTCAACGTCTATAGCAAGGACCTCTTGCAGCTTGTGGACTTATTTGCCTAGCGTGCGGTCAATGGTTTGGATTGGTATACTTTAGGTTCACATGGTCAGGTTCCTAGGTTCATTCTAGTGGAGAGGCCTCATATTGGTAAGCATCAAGATTCTCTAGGGACATGGTATAATATATGGGTGCATTCTCTCCATGCATTGAATTTAAACTATTAGCATGTGTTCATTCTAAGTGATTAAAGGTGACATGGATACTAGGGCTCTGTCCTTGTTATCCTCTATCGCTACATATTTGATGATATTACATTGGCACGTGGAGGTGGCTATTGACCTAGTACTAGTTGAGCTCTATATTGTGGTTGCTACTATTGTTGAAAGTTATATTAAGGTCTATAGGCACGTTGTTATTGATATGCAAGGGTGTACATGTAAGTTTGTTGATACTTTTGCCTAACTAATTGTATTTTCTAGGGGCAATATTGAGCTAGACAATTGGTGTACCTTCTTTGAATGGTGCAATTATAGCATGCTTGTCCAATTGCTTCTTGTGCTTGCATAGGGAAAACATTAGCCATGTGGTTAACTCCATAGTTATAGTAAGACTTTATCATGGATACTCACTAGCTTTTCCCATTTTGAAGATTTCCTCCCCTACTCTCCTCCATTGAAGAAGAAGACCTAGAGCTCATGCTAGAGAAGTAGTCAAAACCTTTATTGGTTTTGTGAAGCTCTAAATCCTCTCCTATGTTGTCATCTATTTTTATGCAAATTATAAAACATTCTTCTAGGGTAGTTAATTCCCTCATGTAGAGATATGATCTAAGTTTCCCACCACCCAATCCATAAAAACAAAGACACTTGCTTTTCTTGGGATGGTAACTCTGGTATGAGACATTGCTCAACATATTGTTTAAATTTTCTCCCTCCCAACCTCATTGTCCTTTGAGGGATTTGTTTAAAAATATGGATCAACGATGAGTTTTTGTGCCTAAATCCACTCTTGGGGAACTTTTTAATAAATGCTTCTAGTATCTGAGTTATCTCTTGGTAGTCTCCCTTGTTCAATGGCTAGAACCATGCAAGGGGTCATACCCTTCAATGTTAATAAAAAAACCTCAAATTGAGTAACTAAGTCTTCAACCTATTTGTCCTATATCAGTTTTTTGAACTCCACTACATGTTCATAAAGATCTCTATGCCATCAAAGTAACTCTACATGGATTTCACTACCTAAGAATGACACAATGTTCTAGAGTGTTCCTTTGGTCTAGATAAGGGGAAGTGCTCGATGTCTTTGTGTCATAGTATGCATGATGGTCGG